>BQNB010001571.1:0-137232 GCA_026074375.1 Tanacetum coccineum | reverse complement strand
CTTCGTGAAGTAGTGCAGCTGAATTAACTGTGTGTTGTTCCGGATGCATATACATTTCCACCGTTGCCTCGAGTACCGTTATCTTGTCAAGCATGTGCTTGCAGTTTGAGCACTCTGCATTTCTTGAAGATCCCGAAGAATAACTTTAAGGTATTGAAAATCCTAAAGAATAGCTTGGAGGTGTTGAAGATCCGAGAGAATAAATTGGAGTCGATGAAGATCCTGGAGAATAAATTGGAGTCATTGAAGCTCCAAGAGAACCAACCAGTAGACGGACTCGTTCATCTTTTCATAAAAAATCACATAGGTTGAGTCTGTTTTGGATCATATGTAAACTATGAGTAATCTATGTCAATATCAGGTCCAGAGGGCATATAATTCCCTGTCATGGGTGGGGGTACTGCATGCATTTCACCTATTTTAACAATCCTTTCATTCAAAGGTGGATTTTCAAAATCACTTTCCTTACCCTTAAATACACTTTGTAAAACTTCATTTTCATAACTCAAAATGCCATTATATCTGTGATCTCCGCTTAACCAACTCATGTATAACGATATCTTATCGACTCATCCAGTATTAACTGTCATGAAATCAATATCGTCTCGACTCATTCGTATAACATAAGTTGTATAACAATGAACATCTCGCTCATTTTAATACCTCACATGTATATTGATATCACCTCGACTCATCCGTTTAACACAAGTTGTATATCAATATGATCTCGGCTCATCAGCTTATCATCTCATGTATATCGATATCATATCGACTCATCTGTTTAACATGTCATGTATATCAATATCGTCTCGACTCATCCGTTTAACATAAGTTGTATATCAATATCATCTCGACTCATTTGTTATACATCTCATGTATATTGATATCACCTCGACTCATCCGTACACAAAAAAAATATTTGATTGTTCACCTTTGATCGTGAACATGCATAGTATAGTTTACCACGAGTTTTAGGTTTATACAATTCTCGTAGAACTACATCTTCGGATCCACAAGGACACGCAAAAGCTTCATATGGCACCATCTTCATATTAACAGTGTGATATGTTTGTGGTTGTGATGGTAAGAGTGTGTGTGATCTGTTGGTGATTGTGATGATAATATCTTCTTTTATGGTAAAAAAGACTTTTTGGAGGGAGTATTTGGCGGGATTTTTTGGAAGGAGTATTTGGCGGGAGTATATGGCGGGAGTTTTTGGCGGGAGTATATGGCGGGTGTTTTTGGCGGGAGTATCATTTTGACTCATCCGTTATACATCTCATGTATATCGATATCACCTCGACTCATCCGTTTAACATAAGTTGTATATCAATATCATCTCGACTCATTTGTTATACATCTCATGTATATTGATATCACCTTGACTCATCCGTTTAACATAAGTTGTATATCAATATGATCTCGGCTCATCCGCTTATCATCTCATGTATATCGATATCATATCGACTCATCTATTTAACATCTCATGTATATCAATATCCTCTCGACTCATCCGTTTAACATAAGTTGTATATCAATATCATCTCGGATCATCCGCTTAACATCTCATGTATATCGATATCATATCGACTCATCTGTTTAAAAAGTCAAGGCTAGATGTTTGAGAATCACAAGAATTAGTGATAACGCATCGCGAGTCATTTTTAAAGCTCAAACCATAGTCAATCCATATCATTTCTGGCACGCTTAACATACTTCGATCAAGTTCAAGCACATATAAGACTCTAGAAATATATTTGGTACATTCCTTTGATAGCTATGGTACCTCTTCCTTTAGCTCAAGCATAACATCCATCTCCGAGCTTCACTCTTGGGTTGTCGAGACTAATAAAGAGAACTTTCTGGAGTCATATGACTCCACTATCCAACAACACTAAATTTATATACAAAACAAGGGATACCAAAAACATGATTTCCAATTCAAAATCATTACATAAACACAATAATATATAAAAACATATATACAAAAATACACTAAATCAAGTTTTTTTGAAACTAGCCCGTCCATCTGTATAAAACATTGTTTCATAAAGATGACATGGCAAGAAACCCCCCATAAAAGCCTCATCAACAAAAACATCGTCCACATCAGTCAAAATCCATCCCATAATTCACACGTCACCTTCTTTTCATTATACAAAACCTTATACATGCCATGTTAAACCCATTCCTACCAAAAATCACTGATTGAATGCCCTAAACACCTAGAGTCGGAAGTCAACCGATACATTAAACAGTTTTCAATAAAAGAACATAAAAGAGCGCCTTCTTCAAAACTTTCATTTGATTTGGGACAATCTGTGCTGAAGTGTGTGGGAGTAACTCTAAGTGTGTGAGAAAACATAAATCTTTGTTCTTTTAGTATATTTTATTGATGGGGTTCGCTATGGTTTGGTACTGGATTAGAAGGGCAAAATAAGTGGAGAGGATAGTCTGGCTTGGATTGAAGAGGTAACTTTTTTTATCGGAATCCGCCTGTTATCTTCGGACTAACTAAACGTAGCTATTTAAGTTTTTTCAGCGGTTAATTTATAAATGAGCTCCATTAGTCCTTCAATTTTTCAATTGAGGTATCGTTTTTACTTTACACTAATTATGATTCTTAAGTTTGAATTTTGAATAAGTTTGTGTGATGTATTCCTTTTGTTAGGACATTTTAAGTTGTTTGTTATTAATCGATAAACTAGAAAAACCATGTGCGTGCACGGGTATTATATAACTAGTTGTGCTACCAAACCACCAACATCAAAGTTAAACCAACGGGTAGGATTTCAGAAGAGACTTGGATCAAAGAAAGAATCAAAAAAAGAAAATACAAGGTCTAATGATAAAAGACTTAGGGCATGCTTGGTTAAAGGTTATAGAGCCTACGAAATGGGAAAGATAATAAAAAATGATAGTTGGTTATACATAATGCAATAACCCCTTAGCCAATATTGGGTAATACTCCATTCCTCACCAATTTGAAGGGTATGAAAAATAGCCACTTTTTTCCCGCAACTGCCCTCAGCCTATATTCTTATCCCACAAGTTCTCTTTATATTTTTGTTGAACATCTGCTTATCCATCTTGCACTTGATTTATCTTCTTTTTTTTCAATTTTAGTCCAATTCATATTTATCCTTTCTTACATGGTTCAGTTCTCATAGTTACGTTTCGACAATTAATCTGCTGTGGCACGATAGATATTTATATGCATATATATTTTTCTCTATTTGGCTTATTTTATTAACTGCGTGCCTTGTATTGGGTATCCACAGTTTCCAAGAACTAGCAAAGTCACGAATTTGATGTTTATCAATGCCCTTCAACACTACTTTTTGTATTATGGTTGTTCATTGTTGTTATCTTTTGCCTATTTGATTACGATAAGCTTATCAAATTGTACACCTTTATTGTTGTTGTCTAATTCAATAAATAATGTTGGGATGTTAGTGATAACATTACCACTAAAGGTCTACTCACGAAGAAACCGGGTCAAATCAATCAGCTTAAGAAGTGTCAATTAAATTCCACTCTTGAAGCATTTATTTGACTTGAAGCATTTATTTGACGCATTCTTTGGCTAGAAAAACAGTGGACAAGCAGTTTCCAAGCTATTTTTTTAGTATCATTTATAACTGTGTAGTAAACTTGTTTTAGAGGCTTTGCACTTTGCTTTTGTGTAGTTGAGTATTTCTTAATTCTAGACTAAGTTCTGTAACAGGAGATTCAGCCCCGGGACTTATCCTACTTAATTCAAGTATGGTTTGACCTACAATCTCTTTACTATCTATCAGTTAGCTTTGGTGTATGCTTTAGAAAGTTTTTGTAAAAAAAACATCTATGAGTTAGAAGTGTCGTATAATTAACATCTCAACGAAGCAACTACAAATATAAAAGAAAAAAAATTGCGTTCCTTTGCATTACCATTACCATTTGCTTTCCCATTCCTCAATTTCAACCAAGCATACACTTATTATAACTTGAATTGAAAAGCAGAAAGAGTTATAATGGTAATGATAAGAGAAACAAACTGACGTAAAACATTCCATTTCGCAAAAGCAGTGCAAAAGATCTCAAATTAATTCAGCAGCAGGGACTAACATCCTAAAAGTGATTATCAAGTAATGACAACTATGTAAAGATATTATCATCTGAATATCCTTAATAAACAGGAGAAGTAAATAAAGAAACTAGTGTATAAGAGTGTTTGGATAAATAAAAATATGAACCTAATCCTTATGAGATGTTTCATCCAAAAGAGTAGAACACCTTTTCAAACTCGGAAAACTTTCATTAGCATGATCAACAGGAACACTTTCATCACCAACAACAGAAACAGAAGCGCCATTCGAAACAGCTTCTTCATAAACAGCCGTAGTGGCCTCCACCACATCTGTGACAGCTTTAAGCAAATTCTTTCCATAAGCAAGCGCTTTTTCTTGCTCAGCAATAAGTTCTTGTAGCTCAATTATATTTATCGTATCCTTGATGATATAATACATTGGATCCTTCTCACTAGACTCATATTCCTCAATCCACTTGTTGATAAGTTTACGTTTAGCATCAACATCTCCTGCATCCCTCAATTTGTCTTTGATGTCTTGTATTTTCATTCCTGAAGCAGTTAGTTTTCGAGCCTTTCGAAAACTCTCTTGTACCAAAGGCCCATCGTACGGCAACACATCGAGGGTTGGACAATCTGGGGAGCACTTGCCTTCGGGACACATAACACACTGCACCATCATCTTTCCTTTTCTTTGCTGCTTTCTTTCGATCCCCTATCTCCCTTGGCTCATTCATTATATATATGCACACTAGTCGCCCAAACCCTACTCTCATTTTTGCTCGCTGGGCCTCGGCCCTTTTACTATAACTCTTCGCCCCATCTTCCAAATCTATCTATATTTATGGGTAAATAAGAAAAAATTGTGTTCGCGCGTTGCGGTAGAGATATTTTTATTTACTTTTCTATTTTGGCCAAAGTTAGCCCATTAGTTACAAATAGCTTTTAGATATTCATCATTACTAGGGGACGTTTGGTACGACTTAATCGCAAAGAATGAAAATGAAGTAAAGTATAGAATCGTAAAGAAAAAGAATAGGTACCAAGAAAGAGGATAGATTCACATGTTTGGTACCCATTACAAAATCAATGTGAGAAATATCATGTTTTTAAATAATTTGTACTTTGTAAAATCTTAAATTTTAATAAAAAGTTTAAATCTTTTTTCGTATTTTTTATATTTAAAAAAATATTTTCGTAAAAAATAAAAAAAAATTTACAAAAATTTAAAAAAAAATTAATTTTTTTCGTACTTTTTAAATTTAATTTTTTTTTAAAAGTTAAACTTTTTTCTATGAAAAAAATTAACTTTTTTTAAAAGAAGTTAAATTGAGAAATTGACATGTAGTAAAGTCACCCTCGGCCAACTGCTCTCTTAGCAAGTTCCTAGAAATATTATCAAAGCCCTAGGAGGAAGAGGAAGGAGAAAAGAGAAAAATTCCTCCAAAGAGGTTGTTTTCACTATGGCTAATGAATCCCCACCTATGCCGGCTCCTGAGATCACCTCTGACTCTGAATGTGACACTCAGGAACCTCTGCCCCTTCTTCCTATGCTGATAGGGGTTGATCCCACTGGTACCTCTCACAGTATCATATCCTTAGCTGACCTAACATCTAACATGGCTAAAGTGACACTTGATACTTCTGTCTCAAAAGGGGATAATCAAACATCTAATAAAGTGTCACCTGCTTATGTCATTAAAAAAAAGACTAACAAAACACCAACTGCCCCTAAATCTCGCTCTGACAAAAAAGCTATTGAGCAACTTCTTCTTACTTTAATGGAAGAGGTAAAGGGTCTCAAAAGGCAAATTAAGATCCCTTCAGGCACCTCTCCATCAATCACTCTGTCAAGTAGTTCAAAATCCACTAAACGAAAGACCTGGTTTGGTCCCTGTAAACACCGTGGGTTAAGAAATCATCTCTCTGATGATTGCTACTCAAAACCAAAGTGCTCTACATGTGGATCCACTGACCATTTGACCAAAGAACACACAGAACAAGCTGTTGTTAAGATAACTTTGATTAAGCTTAAGGCTCGGTCATCTGTGAATCCCTCAGCTAAGAAGGCTCCCATGATTTTAAAGCCTTTCAAAGAGTGTAAATACTGTGGATTCAATAACCATCATTCTAAAAAATATGAATACTACCCTGGGTGTAAAGTATGTGGTACTGTTGCTCATGAACCAGCTGACTGTCCTAAGAAGCACCCCAACAGCAGAAAACCAAGGATTGGTAACAAGTGATCCACTGAACCCACTGAAAAGTGGGTTCACAAAAGAAACTAATTTGTGTGAAATTGTCTATGCTGATTACCTAAAGAGGTCTGTATGGTATCTAGATAGTGTCTGTTCTAGACACATGACAGGGGTTAAACAAAATCTGCACCGATATTCAAAGGAGTCTGGTCCTAAAGTGGTATTTGAAGATGAATCTTCAGGTGACACAGAAGGATATAGCTTAGTTAACTATAATGGAATCACTTTCACCTAGGTTGCTTATGTAAATGGTCTGAAACACAACTTAATCAGCATCAGCCAGCTGTGTGATGCTAACTTCAAAGTCTTATTCACGACTCAGGGAACCATTTTCAATCAAAATGATGAAGTTGTATTCATTGCTCCTATAAGAAGATATGTCTACATCATTGATATGTCATCTTACAATAAATAAAGCAATACATGTTTATTTGCCAAAGCACCACCAAGTGTTAACTGGCTCTGGTATAAAAGAATATCTCACCTTAACTTCAAAAACATAAACAACCTTGCAAAACAAAATCGTGTCTCTGACCTTCCCTCTTTGGCCTTCCCTCTTGGACCTTCTCGAAAGCATCACAGAGCATCATTCAAAACCAAAAGATCAAGTATCCATCATCAAGTGCTTACAATCTCCTTCACATAGGATTTGTTTGGACCTGACAAACCTCAAACCATCAGCCACAACAAATATACCTTGTCATTGTAGATTGAGTACTCTAGGTACACTTGTGATTTTGCTCAATAAGAAAGTGATGCAGCTGATTGGCATCATGCCCCTTTATCAAAAAGATAGAAAACCTTAATGAAGTACAGGTAAAGTGAGTTGAAGAAGTGATAATAAAATAGAGTTCAAAATCCACAACCCTAAAAGAATTTGTGATTGAAAAGGGTATATCTTAGAATTTCTCATCTTCCTTGACCCCTGAACACATTGTGGTGTAGCAAAAGAAGAAACATGTCATCACCTCGACAATGGCAAAGACTCAGAAATGCAATCATAATGATAATCATAACACAAGATAAACAAAATAGAGAAAATACAATCATAAACTATCAAGTGCTAGTGAAGACCATCAACCTCGAACAACCTCCGAGTGATGTCCCCAAATCGCTACTAAAATCCACAAATCTCTTATAATTCTTTAATGCCTACACAGGGTCCATAATCCATACTTAATCTAAAACTTCAAATACTAAAATCAAACAAACAAGGCAAGCAAACTTCCCATGAAAATCCACTCAGATACATTCTAAGTCTGCTATCACACACCACACTATTCTTCTTTCACATCACCTGAAAATGATAACTTGAAAACGTCAAACAATAAGTTGTTGAGCTCGTAAGGTTTGACCTTAAACCTAAAAGTTATTATCCAATATTTTAATAGTTGACAATAGTGTTAATACAGTCAAAGCAAACAACTTTAGCATCATCGCTAATACAATAACCAATATTTATATTTTTTATATCATATTTCATAATATCGAGTTCGCAAAAAGTGTAAAAGATAATAAATAAAAGTTAAGAAATAATGAAGGAATTTGCATGTAATGTTATTCATTAAAAAAAATAATCAGAGTTGAATTAAAAAAGGTGTCATGTCTTAGCGAGCCTTTTCACGCCTCATCTCACGCCACGCCTCTAACTGATGTCTTGATCTATTTCATAACGTGGAGGTTACGCCTCGCGCCTTAGCGACGCTTTGACGCCTCCATGGAGCGCATTTTAGAACTTGTCTTAAAATTAACCAGTCTAGCGCATTGTTATGAATTTTAGGCACCGTATGTCGGTCATTGTATGGTAGGTAATCAAATTACCCACGACTTTTCCCACGAACATAATCGTTCTCTTTTACTTTTTTGATATAGTTACGCATTCACGCATACACATGTCGGTATACTTGCATACAAAACATATATCGACACAATGATTGTCATAAACGGACTTTGCGGAATACACATGTGTAGATATTCATACATATGTAATGATTTGTTACACAAAAGGTTATACCTAAACCAACACGTACACTTGCGATACTCACATAAATAGTTACGATAATAAATAAACACATATAATATGAAACTACAAACATATATGAAGACATACTAAGTCACGTAGGAATGTGTAAGTAGGCATAAACATAAAGCGAATATTTTTGTGGGAAATATGTGGGTATTTACACACGTGTTTCTCACGAATTTATCAACTTGGTAGGTAATCTGTGGGAAATTACTCACGACTTTCCCACGGACATAATCGTTTTTTTACTTTTATGATATGGTTACACGTTCACGCATATACACTTCCATATACTTACATACAAAACATCTATTCATACAATGATTGTCATAAACGGGCATGCGGAACACACACGTGTAGATATTCATACATATGTAATGATTTGTTACACAAAAGGTTATATGATGCGATAGTCGTACGACTTGAACAAGAAGTTTTATGACTCCCTAGGCAGAGCACCTAACAGTTGTAGTGGTAGTATAGGCAAGACACGGGGGTTGTTATCGTTCTTTAGGAGAATAGGTTGGGAAGACTTGATCACGGTCTAACAGAATTCTAGGGGTTGAGAGAAGATTATATTTATATTTTTATATTTATAGGAAAGTAGGTAAATCTATGGTTTGAGAGGTTGGTTTGATAAACTATTAACTAAATTTAACTAATATCTAACCAACTGGTGATAACTTTATGATAATTGAATGTATTTACTTAATCATGCATTACTAATTCAATTGCTTCTCCTAATCCTGTTGCCTTGTCACACTTGTGATGTAATGTGTAAGTATTTCTTAGGTTATGAACGAATTACACGAATCCGTCGTCTATTTAATATTCTGTTAAGGCAAAGCACAAGTAAGGTAGTATGAAAACTATTACAAGGACTCTAAGAGTATATTAAATACGTGGGAAATACCTTAAGAGGGATCAACCATATAAGGGGCAAGGTAGTATGAAGACTGTTACCCTATGGTATCCTTTCTACACACTCACATTTCCCTAGACGTGTCAACAGTAATACAGACAAAAGCTAGTTTTTAAGGCCTAATGCGCACATTCATCAACAAGAAGCAACAGTAAAAGGATCTACAATCCTACTTTCATGCAATCATAAGCAAATACAAAAGAGGATTTAGCCTCGCATGTTATAATAGAAGCAAGAAGATAAATCAATCACACAACACATAGACATATTGAATGATTAATGATAAATAACCTTACTTGAATTAAAACATAGATCCAAGTATTAATAATAGAGGGGGGGGTGTTTGAGGCCCAATAAATCTATGAAGTTGATACAAAGACTAGGGTTCGTCTCCTTAAGTTATACAAAGTTATCCCAAAAGTTACACACTAAAAACTTAAAATCGGTTTTGTATATATAGATTAATAGACACGAGGGCGTTGCTTAATGCTCCTGACGCCGTCGCCACATAGATGGTTCTAGATTCACTTTAAGTCGGCTACGTTGTGACGCCGTCGCCAATATCCAGACATCGTCACAACATAACTCATGACGGAGTCGCTTAATGCATACGACACCGTTTCCACGCGCTGAGAACACAATTCAGGCATATACAAGTCCGTATACTTACATACAAAACATCTATCGATACAATGAATGTCATAAACGGACATGTGGAACACACACGTGTAGATATTCATACATACGTAATGATTTGTTACACAAAAGGTTATACCTAAACCAACACGTACACTTGCGATACTCACATGAATAGTTACGTTAATAAACAAACACATATAATATGAAACTAGAAACACATATATAGGCATACCAAGTAACGTGAGAATGTGTAAGTAGGCAGAAACATAAAGACGATATTTTTGTGGGAAATATGTGGGTATTTACACACGTATTTCCCACGAATTTATCAACTTGGTGGATAATCTATGGGAAATTTACCCACAACTTTCCAACGGACATAATCGTTTTCTTTTACTTTTACGATATGGTTACACGTTCAGGCATATACAAGTCAGTATACTTACCTACAAAACATCTATTGATACAATGAATGTCATAAACGGACATGTGAAACACACACGTGTAGATATTCATACATACGTAATGATTTGTTACACAAAAGGTTATACCTAAATCAACACATACACTTGCGATACTCACATGAATAGTTACGTTAATAACCAAACACATATAATATGAAACTAAAAACACATATATAGGCATACTAAGTAACGTGGGAATGTGTAAGTAGGCAGAAACATAAAGACGATATTTTTATGGGAAATCTGTGGGTATTTACACATGTATTTCCCACGGATTTATCAACTTAGTGGGTAATCTGTGGGAAATTACCCACGACTTTCCCACGGACATAATCGTTTTCTTTTACATTTACGATATGGTTACACGTTCAGGCATATACAAGTCCGTATACTTACATACAAAATATCTATCGATACAATGAAGTCATAAACGGACATGTGGAACACACACGTGTAGATATTCATACATTCGTAATGATTGATTACACAAAAGGTTATACCTAAACCAACACGTACACTTGTGATACTCACATGAATAGTTACGTTAATAAATAAACACATATAATATGAAACTAAAAACACATATATAGGCATACTAAGTAACGTGAGAATGTGTAAGTAGGCAAAAACATAAAGACGATATTTTTGTGAGAAATCTGTAGGTATTTACAAACGTATTTTGTGAGTCCCAAACTGAATAGATCTTATCAGCCTATTAAGGATGATAGCCAAGATGTATAAATACAGTTGACTATGTAGAAATAGTGATTATAAATACTATGTGTTAATGCGGAATCTTAACACAAGTACTAAGAAAAACAATGAATAACTAAATAATAACTTCTATTAATCTGCTTTTGAACGATTACAGATTACTAACTATTAAAACATGATTTTGTATGAGATATATTGAATCTAACTATGCTTAGAGATACCCTTTTATAGACTAAGGATAAACTCTCACAAGCTTACAAATCGCTAACAACTAACACCTATCTTTCCCTAGAATATCTCATACATATCTCATAAACGGTACTAACTATTTAGTAACTAACGGTACTAACTAATCGATCAGTACTTACATTTTGTACTGTCGGTACTAACTATAACTAACAGTACTAACTATTTGTACTGTCGGTACTAACTTACTAAAACATAAATCCTAACAATCCTCCTTTAAACATGAATGTTGAACTTGTTTTACTTCATGTTTCTTTAGCTTCTTCAATGCATAGAGGATGTATCCAAACACTCATCTTATTTCTTGATCTTTTAAACTCTATCCTTCTTCAGCAGCAACTTTGTCTTTTCAGCAACATCTTTTCAGCAACAATCCAACTAAGTTGGCTTTGTAGTTTTTGGTAAACTATCAGCCATCAACGGATTAGATGTTCCTTTACCAGTAGCCGTTTGCTCTGGGATAGCTAACTCTTTATTTTAAAAACATGGTGAGTTAATTACCATACAGTTTTTGGTAAACTGACAACCATCAACGTAATTGATTTTTCTTTACCATGAACTATTTGATCATGGACTAGCCAACTCTTTACCATAGAAGCAAGGTGAGTTGAGAACCTTACAATTTTTAGTAAATTGTCAACCATAAACGGATTTGAGAAGTCTTTACCACAAGCCGTTTGCTTATGGACCAGCCAGTTCTTATGCCTGTTAAGCATGGTGAACTGATGACCATTTGTTGTGTAGTGGTTAGCCAACACTCAAACCCTTCTCAATCCAATCAATCTCACTCTTCAAATTCTAACTCTGCAAGTATCTTCTTGACAAATTTAATCAACTCCAATGCCATAGTATTTTCTTCTTTAGATTCTAACTTCAATTTCAGCATCTGCATCAGTACTTCCTTTCTCAAAGGATAGTTCTTCTCTACCAGCATATGGATGATTAAACCTGTATCAGTCACTTAAGTATGTATTCCTGAAGAACTATGCAACTTCCAACTTACAATAACCCAATCTAGCTATGAACTCCAAAACTCATCTTTATCATCTGGGTTGAAAAAAACCATCAAATCTCACCAAAGAACTCTGTCAAAACCTTCAGGCATCTCATCTTGGTATTTTTCCATTACCAGTTGATACACAGCATTCAGATCTTCTCTATCAAATAAGGACAATACTGTCATCAAAGTACTAAAGTATCTCTTCTGTCCATTACTCCTAATCACCACATTTAGATTAATGGTGTTCAGCTTGATTAGTTTGTGGTTTAGCTCCAAGACACTCTGTCTTCCATTCTTTGATAGGATATTTTCTGTCAAGTATCTCATAGTCCACTTCTTTTTCTTCATCCTGAGCTATAGTTAAATACAATCTCAGTTCATCATTCTCTTTGTCACTATCATCTTCAGAAGTGTTTTGAATATATCTTCTTTTCCTTGACTTCATCTTTTTCCTAATACCAAGTTTTCTTTTTCTAGTCCTCTCTTCATCTTTATCTTCCTTTTGAACGTCTTCTTTGCTTTCTTCCTTAATCACTTCACTTTTAGATAAATCAACTCCTCTCTCATTCATCCTCTTGATCAACTTTTCATCTTCAGCAGACCCAATAGAGATGAAATCTTCATCAGACCTCTTAATCTTTTCATACAAGGCTTGTACTTCCTCAAACTTCTTGATTTTCAATTCAGCATGTTTGTAGTTTCCCACATGCTTCAAGTAGGTCATCATTTGATTTTTGAGTTGATTCTTGGTTGGTGGTTTATTCCTTATAGCTTCTGATCTTTGTTGAGCAAGGAATTTTCTTTGAGCAGCAATTGTGTCATGAAGGAACTTTGCTCTTTCTTCTATTGTAAATTGCTCTCTTTCTTGTTCTTGAAGTTTCTCAGCAAGAAGTCTATCTGCCTCAATCCTTGCCTTCATATCATCAAAATCTCTTATAAGCTCTTCATTAGCAGCTTTTTCTTCAGCAATTCTATTTCTCTCCTCTTCAGCTTCCCACTCTTCTTGCACTTTCCTAGCCAACTCTTCATCACTTTCAAGCTGCTTAAACTTCTTCTCAGCTTGAGGAATACCATCAGATTCACTTTCAGATTCATCCTCCTCTTCAATCTTCTTCTTCCCTTTGTCTTTTGGATCAATCTTTGGAAGAGGCTTTAATGTGAGAAGTGATCTTGTAGAAGTAGGCCTAGGTCTATCAGTTTCTTCAACATCCTTCAACTCTACACCTTTCTCTTTTTCTTTAGAAACAGCTTTGGCTTGGCTTATTTTTTTGGTGTGGTCCAAACCGGTCAAACAAGAGGGGACATAGATCCACAAATCTTGCTTCACAAGATAAAGACATCTTGTTTTTTTTGGTTGTAAGTGCGTCCTCACCCGAAGTCACATCGAGCGGAATATGTAAGGACTAAGCCCAAGCAGAATAGCAAGTTTAGCTTAAGCGAATTATGCAGGTGACCCCCCCATCAAGGCGGAGGAATATTACAATTAACTAAAACGAAACTCTGCCAATTTTTTGAAATTCAAGCGAAATATATGTTTGGTACGAGTTCAAGCGAAATATGCAATTTAAGTTCAAGCGAAACATGAAGGATTAAATTTCAAGCGAAATATGCAACTTTGATTTCAAGCGAAATATGCAAATTTAGTTCAAGCTAAACATACTAGATTGATTTCAACGAGAAATATTGTTTTCAAATTCAAGCGAAATGTGCAGTCTTAATTTTCAAGTGAATGTGTAAATTTTGAAGCGAAATACGTAATTTCCAAGCAAAGCGAAATATGCATTTTTTCTTTCAAGCCAAGCGAAATATGCACACTTGCAAGCGAAACATGTCAGTTTAAGTTTTTGAATTTTCAAGACATTCAATTCACAAAAAACAAAACTTAATCCAAATCAATTAACATTCACGGTTTTCTATTGATTTTGTAAAATCCCGCGAAAGACACAATTCTTTTCTCAGTTTTAATCATAGACTTGTAAAATCCCATGGACGTTTATTGTTTTTCATTTTACCACAACTTCAGTCACAACACATCTACTTAAGATCCTTCAATCATTTTTCAAACTTTAATCTTCAATCATCATCATGACAACTCCAATTGTAACTTCCACAACCGACAATCAAATGCATAACAACATAATGGCAGCTGGTTCAAGGGATCGTCCACCAATGCTTACAACGGGACGATATGCACAATGGCGATCACGGTTCTTACAATACATTGATACAAGACCAAATGGTGATGCCTTATAGAAGTGCATTCTCAAAGGTCCTTACACTCCAACTACTGTCGTAGTTCCAGCTGTTCCTGCAACAGAGAATTCTACAGCAGTTCTTGAACAAACAACAGTCGAGATAGTTATGAATATGACTCCTAAAAATAGAGCTCATTTTGAATCCGAAAATAGAAGCGATTCATTTGTATTGACTGGATTGGAGATGAAATATACTCAAGTTGATGATGTAAGAAAACTAAATACGGAAATAGTGAAGCCATCAAAAGGCTACAACAAGATGGAATCACTCATTTTCCAAGATGTCAAGACAAACTTGATTTTTCGGAGTTTGGTCATTTCCCTATCCGATGGAGAAACAATTGTTCTTACTACATACAGTTCTACAACGATGATGATTGAAATGATCAGACAATTTGACAGTTGATACAGATGCAAGTCATTGTTCAATTTCTTTATCAACTTCAACCAGAAATGGTTCAAGATTTGTAACAATGTCCAAGCAATAACACAAGTTGGATAAAGTTTTCATATCACAAACTCTTTCGACATTTGAAAAACAATACCAAAAGTGAAGTTAATGTACTCCCGATCTTTGTGATGAAAAGAATGGCCAAGAATGCTAACCCGTTAGCACTTGTTGCTACTGCTCAAACACATCAAGGAACATTATTACAATCATCAAAACCTCACAAATTAATGCACAACATCAAAAGCTTCACTTCCAACCATATCTCATTGCAACTAAAAGATACAAAGGCAAAGAGATAGCCAACAATAACACCCATCTGATTTTCTGTCAGCGCTTCTGAGAAGACAGTGATCCTGAACTCAAGCTCTGAGGGATAACGACATGTAGAAATTTGGCATTCTCATCTGGCAAAGTACTTTAAGAAAATCTACAAACCTACAAAACAACAACCACGAACTTCCTCAAACACCAGAACAAGAATGTGGATACTCCTGCCAGGCGTACAAGAATGACAATCAGACTGGACAGTTTAGGAATCAGAGGGCAGTAAATGTTGTAGGGATATGAGGAAAGAGAAACTGTAGGTGGTCAAGTAGTGTAACTGTTGGATACAGTGTTATAAAACTGCAAGAATTTGGTTCACTTTGCTATAAGGAATAAAGAAAGCCAAAAACGGGTTAAAAGACCTCCAGATATCATCAAGGAAAAGATGTTGTATGTAAAACAACTGAGAAAGGTGTACAAATTAAGCAGGAGCAATTGACTGGCTAGACAGACACGGATGAAAGAATTGATGTCCAAGAATTGGCAAGCACCATTCAGTTACATGGCAAAGATCCAGGAGGTTCCTAATGCAGACTCAGGCACTGACTCTGAGCCATTGGAACAGGTACAAATTACTATACAAACAAAATTGACGTAATGTGTCTGCTAATGACATATACATTTTGGAGCAATAGAATCAATTAGTTATCACATGTGCATGGGGAAGCGGGTTAGATTGGTGATTAGAAATGTCATTCATGAGCTCACCGGATATGTGTGATAAGGATATTCAGGATGACCAAAATGATGTAGAATGTGATGATGAGCGTGTTGCACTTGCTAATTTAATTGAAAATGTAAAGTTAATTGTCGATTGAAATTAAAAAGATCAATTAACATGCATTAAAGAAAGCAAATGCAACATTGACTCAAGAATTAACTGAGTGCCAAATATATTCTTGCGGAACTAGTAGAACTCTAGGGGAATCTAATAGTATCCGGGATAGTTGTTTAGTTGCACTTCAAAATAAACAGACTGAGCTTGAGGAGTACATGGCCGTTAATAATCGTACTGGTTGACTATGAGAAACTTAAACATAAGTTAAATGAAACTCTAGGACTATTAGCTCAAAAGGAAATTGACATCAAAGAAGGTTTAAAAGTTAAAGCCTACAAAATTTTAGTTGTCAAAGAGAAACATGATGAGTTAGTCAAACAGAGTCTTTTAACCAAGTCACATTACGAAGGTCTTGTCAAGGAGAAAACAAAGGTAATAACGGATTTGAAAACTTAAGAAGAAAAAGATATTAACAAAATGATTTCAATGGAAAACCAAATAAAGTTTTTTAAATTAAATTGTTTACAAAAGAAGTCAATCATCACAAAACCATTCATATTGTTAGCACCAAATGCCCTAAATTTTATGAAGACCTACCTTTGCAAATCCAATGTACCTAAAAAAAAGGATCAATATGAGAAAACCATTGTTCTGTAATGAGATCCTCACATGACAATCTGATCCTGGGAAACAGACTATCCCGATAGGGAAGAGCTTTCTGACTCTTGAAGTAGAGAGTCGATCTTGTTTCATGTTTCACTGTTAACTCAAAATTGTATAAAGACTTAGTAATACCTTATGTCTACAACTGGAAATAGTCATTATGAAATTTTAAACCCCCCGGCTTAGCATTATGTAAATTCAGTTCGCACATGCCAAATTGAAATAGAAAGATAAGTGTGGAGAAAATCGTTTGTGAAAACAAAACCAAATTTTTCCATAAAACATCGATTTTTTCCCCAGTGTCAAAATACTTTAGGCTAAAGTTAGACAAGCATATAATGTCATGACGAATAAACATTATCATGTGAAGCTAACTTGTCGATTCAAGTTGTGGGTAAAACACTCAAATGTCCGTCTTCAATCTTTCGATCCCCAACTGCTCAAGTTATGGAAAATCCTAAGTAAGAACATGTTTTGATCGCCCCTTTGAACCTTAAGACTAAGAATGATAGTTTGGCATTTGTTCATGAACTAGCAAGAAAGTGCATGCTGATTTAAGTACGTGTATCTCTTGTAGATGAATTGATGAACCTTGAATCTGATAAGCAGAATTTTCAAACTTCGTATGATTTGTTTTTGACAAGATGTGTGATCGAATGACATTATGTGTTCATCCTTTGAAATCTTTATATGATTTAGATGAGATCACTGAAAATTCCATGCTTATATCTTCATTAAAGTCAGGGAATGTGAATGTCTTGCACAAAAATCTTTATGAAACAAACCTGATTTGTAAGTAAAGAGATTTTCACTGAGATTTTACGAAGTTTTGCTAATTAGAAAAATACTCAATTTCTTTGAAATGCTTTACTATAATGTCAATAGAAACAATGAAAATTGACACAGTTGCAAAGAAAAAGGCGTCAAATGTATTTCGAAAAGGAACGTGAAACAATAGTTTAAAATACAGATTTGAATGCTCAACTGCAAAAGGACAAGAACATTGCAATTTGTGAGTTTAAAGAAACTCATTGAAAAATGCAAAGGAAAATCTGGGACATAAGTCTTGATAAAAACCCTTCTGGTTGTTCGACAACCAAATGCTCAAAGGATTCCAAAACGACGTTTTGGAAAACCGGCTTTTTTCAGACTCTCTTGAGAGGAAAATTTTGCAAAGAAAAAGTCAGTTTCAAAAACCTAATGATCGAGGGTTTATCAAATACCCTGTCACTCCACAGAATTTGCCTATCGAAACAGCAACGCAAGCTATAAAGTAAACAAATGTGATTAAAATCCAGGCTGTATCGGTATTGAAAGTAGTACAACACAAACTAGAGCACCACAGTTGACTCAGACTTCTAGGAATATAATCCTCGCGTGTCTAATCGACAGATGTAGCTACACTGATACTAATGTGAGCCAGTCCATCAATACATCAGGAGCAATCAAATGAAAGTTAAGTGTCCTGACACAACACTTGTCAAAGATGAAGTTTAAGAAGACTGAAGTAGAAGACCACCCTTAGGATTTCTAGTATTTCTAATCAAACAAAGTCTGTAACTGCGTGTAATGACAGTTTAAATTCCAGAACTTCGAATGTTAATGCTATTTTGTGCGATTGTGGAATATGTGTGTTTAATTTCGATATCATGATGATTGTGTTTCTAAGTTTTTAAATGACGTGAATGCTAGAACTAAGAAGCCTAATGTAGTGCCTATTAATACTAGAAAACCCAAAAGTAAAGCAAACAAATCTGTTGCAACACCCTATAAGAAAACAACTGCATCAGAATCCACTACCACAAATTCTAAGAGTTACTATATGATGCTATATAAGAAAACTAGTAAGGCGTGGAAATGGTGGATAGCACAACAATGCCCATCAGCATATAAATGGGTTCCTAAGACAAAAAGGAAATGGGTACCTGCCCATTTGTTCTGCGATCCGGAGACCGGCTATTAATGCTTCATACTCAGCTTCATTGTTGGTAGCCTCAAACCTAAACCTCATGGCGTACGTGAATTCAACTCCTTCCGGATTTGTCAATATCAGCCCGGCTCCGGAACCATCTATACAGGATGACCCATCTGTAAACAAAGTCCATGGTTCCGGTAATTCTTCTGGCTCTGCCATGAGTTCGTCCGGGGATTCTTCATCCGGTCGCTCTACGATAAAATCTGCCAATATTTGTCCTTTGATCGATGTCCTTGGCCTGTATTGGATGTCATATCCTTCTAGCTCAAATTTCCACTTTAGCATCCTCCCGCTGATTTCTGATTTTGACAATAATTGCTTTATCGGCTGATCCGTAATTACAACAATTGTATGTGCCTGGAAGTACCTTTTCAGCCGTCTGCTTGCGCTGAGCAAGGCTAATACCAATTTTTCCATGGGGGTGTAGTTGATCTCCGGCCCTCGTAGGGCACGGCTCACAAAGTACACTGGCAATTGCTTGCCTCCCCTTTCGGTCATTAAGACTGCGCTGATAGCTTCCTTGGCCGCGGCTAGGTATATGATTAGCTCCTCCTTTTCCTTTGGTGCAGTCAGCATTGGGAGTTCCGCTATGAGTTTCTTCATCTGTTTGAAGGCTACTTCGGCTTCCTGAGTCCATTGGAAATCGCTCTTCTTTGTGCACTTCTTCAGGGTTTTGAAGAACGGCAGTGATTTTTCAGCTGATTTTGACAGAAATCTGTTTAAACTTGCGAGTTTCCCGTTCAGCTTTTGTACGTCCTTAAGGCATCCCGGAGACGGTAGGCTAAGGACCGCGTCTGCTTTATCTGGGCATACTTTCAGTCCTTCAGCGTTTACTTTGTAGCCCAAGAACATCCCCTCCTGCATTCCGAAGGTGCACTTTTTTGGATTTAGCTTCATATTTATTTGCCGAAGAGTTTTGAATGTTTCTGCTATGTCTCGGATAATTTATTCTTCTGTATGGCTTTTTATGACCAAGTCGTCGACATATACTTCTAGGTTACATCCAATCTGCTTTTGGAATGCCCTGTCTACTAAGCATTGATAGGTTGCCCCGGCATTCTTTAGGCCGAACGGCATCTTTGTGTAACAGAATATCCCTTGGCTCGTGATGAATGCTGTTTTTTCTTTATCTTCCTCTGCCATTTTGATTTGGTGGTACCCTTTGTATGCGTCTAGGAAGCACTTAAAAGGGTATCTGCAGAGAGACTCTACTTTTCAATCTATCTCCGGCAAGGGATAACCATCCTGAGGGCATGCTTTGTTTAGATCTTTGAAATCCACACACATTTGCCAACTCCCATCGTGTTTCTTGACCATGACCGGGCTGGATAGCCAGCTGTGATAGTGGACTTCTTTTATGATTCTGGCATCTACCAATTTTTCCACTTCCTCCTGGATCGCTTTATTTCTTTCTGGCGCTTGCCCCCTTTTCTTTTGTCTGACAGGTGGGCATCCCTCTCAGACATTTAGGCGGTGCTCCGCCATGTGCCGCGGGACGCCCGTCATATCTGCTAGCTTCCAGGCAAAAACATCCAGGTTTTGTCTGAGAAAAGCACATAGTTCTTTGCGTCATTTTTCTGTTAGGGTAGATCCTATAGCTATTATTTGCTTGGGGTATTCAGGATGAATGGCCACTTTTATCTTCTCCTCCAACACTTGACTGGTCATGGGGTGTTGTGTGCTAGGTCCGGAGATCATTGCACATTCCATCGGGATGACTCTGCTGCTTCATATCATTACCGTTCCTCCTTTTATCGAGAATTTTAACATTCCGTGTGCTGTGGATGGTACGGCACGAATCTTTCTTATACCCGTTCTGCCTATTATTCCATTATGTTGAGATGGTGACCTAATAACCATGAAGTTCATCCATGCGGAAGTGGAATGCTCTTCGTCACCTATCTTTACTAGTAGGGATATCTGGCCCATCGGCCAAATGGTTTCTCCACTAAATCCTATGAGTGATGTGGTAGCTGGGATCATCTAGCTTCTTATTTCTGGCCGGAGCCTGACGAAGCAATGTTCATATAGAACTTCCAAGGACGCTCCTCCATCCACGTATATCCGGTGTACGAAGTGCCCTCCTATTTCAGCTTCGATGATCATTGATCCTTCCATTCCGTCTTCCTCTCCTAAAGACGGAAAAGAGATTATTATCTCCGGAGAGAAACTCTGGGTGACCCTTTCTTTAGCTGCCCTCTCCCACGGTTGAATCATCAAGATGGCTAGGGGCTTGTCTTTTCTGGCCGTTTCCCCCTTCTTTGGTGCCTTTGGCTTATCGTTTTGTTTTAACTCTTTGATGAATTACGACAACTTACCTGACTTGATCATCTCATCTATCTGCTTTCTCAGCTGCATGCATTCGTCCGTGCTATGCCCCGTATCTGCGTGAAATTCACAGTACTTGTTTGGATCCCTTTTTTCCGCAGGAGTTACCATTGGTGGCGGAGCCTTGAATTTTCCTTTTTCTAGAGCCAAAATTTCTTTCAGGGTTTTCGTAAGGAGTGAAAACCTATCTGGCTTCCGATCTGATCTTTGCTTATTTTTAAAACCCTTCTTAAAATTTGGCTTGTTTCCTCCTTCTGGTTGTTTCCACGACGCGGGTGCTTTTTTCCGACTATGACTAAATGCGGCAACTTCCCCTTGCAGAAAAGACGTAGTCACCCTATACATTTCGTCCATTGACCTCGGAATTTTCTCGTATAAATGCTTGATCAGCTCGGGGTGGGTTATACCGTGCATGAATCTGGAGATCTTCATGCATTCCGGCGCTCCTTCCAAATCTAGGATTTCTGCTTTATATCTTTCCATAAAGTCCTCCGTAGACTCTCCGTCTCTTTGCTTGATATGGTGTATCTCCACCGGATCCTTGATGTGTTTTGTTTGTTGGAGATAATTTTCCCTGAATGCTGTTCTTAAATCTTCATAGCTGTCAATGGATTCCCTTGGGAGTTTGTTGAACCAGACTCTAGCGTTTCCTATGAGCGTTGAGTTAAACATGTGACACCATGTTGGCATTGCCCACCTGTTAGATATTAGAAAAAGACTCGGTCACCCCTTGTATTTTACTGTTTATTATAGCTCGTAGTTTAATAGTTAATAGTACGTTTTTCGGTTTTAAGTCGGGTACTAATGCCCGGTATATTGTAAGTACTTTATATAGTCTCTTCCTACTTTGGAAGAGACAAGCTAGTTCATTATTTCATTTACAAAAGAAACACTTTCTCTCTCTAAACTATTCTCTCTCTAGTGTTTCTCTCTCTAGAAACTAGCCAGATCCAAGAATCGACCCCGTGTTATGATATAGGATATACCACAATTGGTATCAGAGCTTATGGGATGATTGGATCATGTGTATGTGCGATTTTGTGCTTGATTTAGCTCGAAAAGTGTGCCATAGAAAGTTTTAGCTCGTTTTTTTAAGATCTCCGAATTTTGTTGTTTGTAATGATGAAGTTTGGGTGTTTCTAGTTGCTATTACCTTGTGGTATTGTGTTGTGCAAACGAAATCAAGCAAAATCGTTCAAAAGGGTGATTTATAGGTGATTTTGTGTGAAAAACGTCGTTGTTCTTCGTGGAGAGTTGCCAGAATTTCTTCACGGCGGTTTGGTGAAAAATATTATTTTATTGAGTAGGTTACCAACTCTCTGACACACGGCGGGTTGCTTGTTTGGCGAGTTGCTCAAGCGGCGAGTTGTTACTAAGCAGCGGTTTGCTTACCGGCGGTTTGAATAGGCGGCGAGTTGCTCAAAGAGGCGAGTTGTTAATACGCAGCGGTTTGCTTAACAGCGGTTTGAACAGGTTATCAGCGGGTTGAATATTTTAAATAACAAATTTCTTAAGGAAACTCTGGCGGTTTGAAAACTCTACGGCGGTTTGATCAAAATATTCTTCACGGCGGGTTGCTTGTCAGCGAGTTGACTTCGGCGAGTTGCCTTAAAATTACACCGGCGAGTTGTCTTTTATCTTCTCGGCGGGTTGCTTGGCAGCGAGTTGTGTTCGGCGAGTTGTCCTAATATTTCACCAGCGAGTTGCCTTAATTCCACCGGCGGGTTGCTTATTTCTCAGCAGCGGTTTGATTGCCTTTGGCGGCGAGTTGAGCTTCTGGCTTCGAAATTTGAAATATTTCAAACTCGGGATTTAATATCACCAAAACAAAACACGAATACGTTAACCTCACCACTTTTAACGTACACTCACCAATCATTGATCGATCAAAACATATCATATCATAATAATACAAGATGTCTAGTATGCAAGAAGACATCCAGTGTGCAGGTTCTGATACACGCCCACCAATGCTTGATAGAACAGACTTTGAATCTTGGCAACAACGTATACGTCTGTACTGTCTAGGAAAGGATAATGGAGAGAATATTATGAAGTCCATTAAAGAAGGACCATTTCAGATGGGAACGGTCTCAGATGTGATTACTGGAGGAACCGAGGGTGAAGTGCAACAAGGTCCAGTACGTGCTAGAGTCCTTAAAGACCTTTCGGCTGAAGAAAAGGAAAGGTATAAAGCTGACATTCGTGCAACCAATATCCTACTTCAGGGTATACCAAAGGACATCTACTCACTCATCAATCACTATACTGACGCTAAAGACATTTGGGAAAACGTGAAGATGATTCTGGAGGGTTCTGAGTTAACAAAGGATGACAGGGAATCTCAGTTATATGATGAATTTGAACACTTCCGTCAAAGCAAAGGAGAAACCATTCAAGGATACTATGTTAGGTTTACAAAGCTCATTAACGACATGAGAAACATCAAAATGACCATGTCCAGGATGCAGCTCAACTCTAAGTTTGTGAACAACATGCTGCCTGAGTGGAGTAGATTCATAACTGAAGTCAAACTTAACAGAGGTTTGAAAGAGTCAAACTGTGATCAGTTGTATGCCTACTTAAAGCAACATGAGGTGCATGCTAATGAGAACAGAATTATGATGGAAAGATTCGGTCAACCAAATAATGATCCTTTGGCACTAGTGTCGGACGCCTCAGTTCAGCAGTATCCAGCACATTCATCCAAGTCTCCTCAATCCTCAACAGAACCTTATCCTTCTGACAACTTTCAACTGGACTCAGGGAGTTCTTCAACAGAAAACTTGATTGAAAGTTTATCCAACACACTTGCCCTTCTCACTCAATCGTACAAATCACATTGTTAGCCTCAATTTATTGAGTCGAACAAGGAAGCTCGGTCACTCTACGATGGAGCTTCGGTCTTTAATTAGTTAATGTTGTAAGTCCGTGGAAGAACTGTGCGACTAGTCATGGATAGCATTTTACTAAAGGAAGACCATTTCAAGAAAAAACAATGCAAAGGAAATGGCCTTAGTAATCGGGCAATGTAGAGCTCTCAGAACAAAGGAGGCATGATAAATCCTGCGTCAAGCGAAACCCATCAAGTGCTCAATGTAACGGACTAGGTGGTACATAGCACGTGACATGTCCAAAGACCAAAGGACTTCTAGATTCAGAACTACTTCAAGGTAAGATGCTTTCGAATGCAAGAACAGAGTAGTGGAGGCATGTACATGGATGAAGAACGAGTTGTTTCTTGCAGGGGAACCGGTTACCTACTGTTGATGATGATGTGGAATGATTCATTAGGAGAATGATTTGGCACTATAATGTGGTCCATATTTTGAAGCTTGATGATATGTGATGGCATTTCGACTTGATGTTGAGGTTGAGGGTTCCATACTTCGCCCAAACCATGTTCATGGCAATCTCACATTGAAGATTCCAATCTACGATGTAGCCGTGTGCGCCATCTACAGACTCGAATATTTTCCATGTTGAGGTTAGCAAGATCATGATGCCTTTGTAGATCATATGGATGAGTACTCATGATTGTACACGAGATGCTAAAACGATGTACATATGACACCTACGTTGTTGACTCTGATGCTGACTTATACGAGTGATAATAATATTATTACGTATTGATCAGTTAGTGGAAGCAACGAATGAAATGTTGTACAATGTATGCATCTTCTGTACGAAATGATGCACTAATGTCAATTTTTGATGAATTGCATGAACATGGTTGTACAAAGTAGATTAGTTAAATAAAGTCACACATGGTAGTTAATGACTCAGTGTATCCTCTGAGCTTGCGAGAATATATAGGAACTGGTCGGGGAGTATGAAACAACCTCTAAAAAATTATCTTTCTCACAACAAAGTCTCTTTTACTTAACTTTAAAATACTGACATATGAAAAACTTAAATACTTATTTAATATAATCGTTTTGTTTTTATATAAGAAAACCCATAGAAAATCAAGCACTATAAATTACTCTATTTGAACTTTATACAATGATCGGCGTTATTGGTAGTCACATAGGTCAAAGTTTGAATTAACTGATAGAGAACGAAAAAATGATGAACAAATGAGAATAAATATTCAAACGAATTAGAAAGAAAACGATACATTAAAATCTGAACTTCATCAGCACAATAATATCCTTAGTTCTTACAGTTGACCATTTAATAAGTCAAGACAGAAGAAGTAAGATACACTCTTGGAAAAAGGATTTTAAACAAAAGGAAGATAAATTCCTTGAAGAATTTTTGGACATAAAGAAGCTAAAAGATAAGATTGAAGATAGATTATACAAACAGGATCAGTCTGTTCAAACAGTTCACATGTTGTTGTCAACCGCAACAATCATTTATCATGAAACAGACAAGGTAGTAATAGGCTACAAATCCCTTATGTTCTCTCCCGTGCAAAGCATGTTTGCAACCTGCCCTCAATTAATGGTCATGTATTAGGTCAGGCTCAATCTTGCACGCTCCCTGTTGTACAGGACTCAGAGGTGTGATAGACTGTGAGATATCCTGAATAACTAGGGAAAAGAATGCTGAGATAAATGAAAGGCCTCTAAGTGTGGAAAAATAAAGTTGATTGCCCCCCCCAGATTCCTCGAAGGAGAACTTTTGAACTTTGCTCCCCAAAGAATCTGACCCGAACAGATATTTTGGACCATAGATGAACAAACAAACAGGAAAAAGGCTGAGACCTTAGCTCCAAAAGCCGATGTTCAGCTATTGATAGTGTATCCCAAATACTCCTGTCAAGCTTGTTCCCCTGAATTTTCCAACTAAAATCAGGTGAAAATTATTCTTTATGTACTCAACAACTTTTTACGGATGTGACATAAACTTGCAATACTGAGGAATCACAGCATCAGGTCTTATTAGAGTGGGTGAAATTCGGTTTTGAGCAAACAAAAAAGATGTTACCTCACTGAGTTTTCATTTTCCAAAACTCTTTAAGAACACTCTGTTGGAGTTCGCAAATAAGCTCTTTATATGAACGTTAAAGAAAATGGAAGAAATTTTGTATCCAATGATAACGAAGAATGACAAGAAATACTGTAGAACAAGCAATGTGCTAAATATTGAGAAACATGAAAAAACTTCTCATTGAAAATGAAGAATTGATGGTGAATATGCTTGTGACTCAACTGCTGTATGATGTGGGAAAAATCACGTCGTCTAGATTCTTGCAGCTACCTGTCGATAAGTTCATGATGAGTCAAAACTTATTTCAAAACTTTGAATGGAATACCTAAATTTGTAATTAAGTATCAACATCTTCAGAAAGTTTTGCTAATGAAAATTCACAAAAACCTCACGGAAAGCTCCTGATTTTAACTCATTCTTTAAAATCAAGCATCTCGAGCATCAGATTAAAGAATAAAGATAACGTGATTCGGACACTTGAAAGATTAGTCGCTAGTGTAAATGATCAGAAGTCGTGGAGCCTTTGAAATGTTGTGATGTCATCGCTCTTATGAAATATAAATGATTGCGATAGAGTAGAAATAGAAAAGGTCAAACAAACATTACAAGGAATTGTATGCCTCAATTAAGTTCAATCGTGTCACACAGTGAATTAATGACATTCTCCATGTTGAATGAGATGAGAGTCTGACTGTGTCAATTGCGAAGCAAAGAGCCTTGTTTAACTAGTTGACTATGTCAAACCCAACAGTTCTGTGCTCCTGGCATGTACGCCATTGACGTTTAAACCCATCTCCTCTATCCCTTCCTTAAGAATAATAGGAGTGTATTTAAAAACTCTATCAGCCATCTTTAAGGAGAGTGTAGACACGGTTAGGGGATTGTAGAGGGAAGCTAGAGTAGTTAAAACCACTGGATAGTTCACTTAATCTATGCTTGCCGATACAACTAAGTTATGCTCAGGTAATTGTTACAATGTGTGATTGACACTTGCCCAATAAGAGATTCAATGAACAGGATAACAGGCTTCCCTCTACCCCTGGTACTAGGAAAAAGCAAAAGTTACTGTTTGAGTGATAAACCAGGAACTTCTAGTCTTAGTAACGCACAGAAACACAAAGTGCATAGAGAGTTCAACTAAATAATATCTTTGCTTCCCCCTCTACAAGGAGTGAACGATTCCATGAAGCAAGCGGGGGGGGGTGTTGAGGCCCTAGATGCAATCACAAAGAATAATTAGGATCCTTTTGCCTGCTAAGAAGGAGATAAGTAAGGAGTAGAAAGTACGCCTTAGGACGTGTGTAAGTTAGTTGGACAAAAGTGAATCGGGTTGAATTCTAGCATTAGCTCTAAGCGTGTTGTAATTAATATCCGAATTACTGAACTGTAAACTCTGCAAGTCTATGGAATGTGTGTTGTTAATATCTTGTAATTCGGTGAATGTACCCCCACCAATTAGACTGTCATGATTAAAGAGGAACACGATCTGGAACCAAAAAGCAAAAACTGTTTGATAACAGTTTAACCAAGGACCAAACAGATATGGACAAACCAAAAACAAACTGTTTGATAACATTTAAACAAGACCGACGGCAGATCTGGACACCAAATAGTGCAAACTGTCTGAGAAACAGTTTTGTCCAAGACCGGCTGGGTTTGGGAAAGCTACTCGAGCAATAGCTAATTGACAGAGTTTTGGTTATCAATGGAGTACCCACAGGGGAAAGAAACTAACCTTAGGAAACTTGATTGTGGTCTCAATGGAGACCACGGAAAGAAATTTGCCTTAGGGGAAATTATGCCAGTTTACTAAAGCTTCGCTGTGAAAATGTTCCTATTATTGCTCACACAGGTCCCCAACAAAATATTTGGGGTACCCCAAATTTCCAAACTCTCCAGAAACTCGACTGTTTTCAAATTGCTGGTCGCTTCAGGTAGTGCTTTGGTACCTGGACTCAGGCTGCTCCAATACATATAAGGGGAATCGTTCAAAGCTCCAGGAATTTTGTGGAAAAAAGTTCATCGGGTCAGTCAGATTCGGGGAATGATCACTGTTCAGGAGCTATCATAGGGTTATTGGAGATTATGTTTATGGGAGACAGTGAGATCTCAGGATTTATACTACGTGGAGGGGACTTGGACTTCAATCTGTTCTCCTGTAGGCAATTTTGTGATTCTGATCTTGAGGTGGCATCAGAAAGCATACATGCTTTGTTCTCGTGTAGTAAGTGGTACAAATATCCTTAAAGGTAGTCTTGGCACTCATGCTTTGTACACGATATCGATTGATGAAATGATGAAGGTCTTCTCGACTATGCTTTACTGTCCAACGGCTTCCAAGTCTACAAATACATGGTTGTGGCTTGTCTTTAGAAACATTTAAACTTCGGCAAGATAAATGATCTGCTCAAAAAAGATCTAGTTAGAGGTTTACTAGACTTGGAAGTTTGAAAAGGACCTGTCTTTGCTTTGCCCTGTCAACTTGGAAAAAGCAAGAAGTTCTCCCACGACCAAATAATCTGAAAATACAAATATGGAAGTTATTCATACCCTTCCACAGGGATCTGTGTTGGTCCCAATGAGCGTCCAGAGTATTAAAGGGAAGAAATAACATATTAGCTCTAGTGGATACTATACAGATTTCACTATGAGGTAAAGTTCTGAGGTAAAGAGAGAATCGATGAAAACTCAGAGTTGTTAACCAACTTTCTTAAGCAAATAAAGGTTGCTCTCAACAAAAACAGTCAGATCATCCGCAACAGATACAGAACGGAATTTGTCAAACAAGTAATGTCTGAATACTATGAAGGTGTTTGCATCTGTCATCAATAAGTCTGTTCCAAGAACTCCTACACAACGGAGTTGTTGAAAGACGTATATCGTACACTGTGTAGCAGCACGTACAATGATGATTTCTTTTTGAAAGCTCCCATGTTTCTTATGGGCAGAAGCTGTAGCCACGTCTTGTTTACACCCAGATAATACCGATCAACTAATTCATATCGTCATAACAAAACCCATTATGAGCTTGTTGCATGATAAAAAACCTATTTACATTCTTTCGTAGTATTTGGTGCTCTGTGCTATCCTGGCATATGATAGCGAAAAATCTAGGAAGATTTCAAGCCAAGCAGACATTGGGATTGTCGTTGGGTATGCTCTAGCAGAAGGGCTATAGTAATCTACGACAAGAGAATCGTCGATTAATGGAGAAAACAATTCACGTCACATTCGATGAGAATAGCATCTAGTCAATGGCTCTGTTAGGATCAGTTCAGGACCCGGGCTTCATGATGACCCCTGGACAACTCAAGACAGGTCGCTCCAACGACAAAGGATGGAGATGTTATTTCAACTTATGGTTTGATGAACAGCCTTGAACCAATCTGAGTCAATGATGTTGCCATGTTGACCTTCTGCTACTGAAAGTTAATGCTCAAGTTGTCCCACCCGCGTACATCTTTTGTCTACTAAACAATTGCTCAAGATGCACCGTCAATCAAGTGCGCTTATTCATCAACATACGGTATTCATCGTTCAGTCCAACTTCAAGAAATTACAGAAGAACCCATTCAAGAAGACACCCAATCATTCAACGAAGTTCTTCCTCTTCACTTAACTTGTTACTGAAGATCCAGGTTCGGCCATTCATCATCTGGGGACTGTTAATGCAGTTGGAAACCTAACCAGTTAAACTACCCTCCAGGATCATCCTCAGATAATGGGACTCTAAAGATTCATCTCTGGATAATCATCGTTGGCAATCCCTCTCGTCCTGTATAACCAGAAAACAGTTAGCATCTATGATCCTTTTGTGTGTGTTGTTTTCATACTGACTGTCCAGAGTCGACCCCAAGAACTTCAAAATGGCCGTGATAGATGACTGCGGTTTCAAGCCATTCAAGATGAGATTCATGGAATTTGATCGAGACTTGAAGTATGGGAATTAGTACCTCGCCTAATCTATGTTAATGGTTATCTCTCTCAAGTGGACTACAAAGTAATTCTTGATGAAATATGGTGATGTCCTGAAAAACAAAAGCTACGGTTAGTTGCATAAGGGATATCGTCAGGAGGAACAGGTATTGATTTTGAAGAATCGTTTGATCTCAGTTGCACGGGATTAGATGGATCGAGATATTCCATTACAAATGCCGCAGATACAAGAATATGTATCATCTATAGATGGATGTCCAAATGCTTTTCTGAATGGTGATCTTCACGAGAAGTCTTTGTCAGTCAACCTGCGGGGAAGGATTTGAAGACCAGGAAAACTCTACTCACGTTATATCGCCTAGTATGAAGGCTCTGTATGGGCTTAAGCAAGCACCTAGAGATGGCGATGGTATGTACACCACTCTTCAAAGTTCCTGATGGCCAAACAATTTTCTTCTAGGGTGCCGTGGATCCAACGTTATTCACACGCAAAATCAGCAAACAATTCTACTTGTTCCAAATCATACGTAGATGACATCATTTTGCCTCAAACAAGATCATAATGAGTGTAAATATCGTTTCAAAAGAGATGAGCTCCAGAATTTCAGAAGTCGATGATGGGACAAAATGTCGTTTTTCTAGGACTTCAAGTGTCTCAAAGTCTGGGAGGCAGTCTTTATTTAACATAGCGAAATATGCCTCGCTCGACAAACATTAAAGAAATATGGAATGGCTTCTTGCCCATGTGATTACTCACTCAAGGGAGATCGATTGAAATGGCATGCGGCTTCATGGGTGATTCCAGTGACCAATATTTCGATTTAGAGGAATGGTTGGCTCCTAATGTACGTTATATAGCAGTAGACCGTGACCTTTTATTCGCTGTTTGACATGTGTGCTAGATTATCTAGGATAAGTCCTACCAAAAGCACCTATGCAAGCTATCAAAGTGTTCTTTGGTACTTGAAGGAACCATTAATATGGGTCTTTTGGTATCGAAAGACAACGCCATGTCACTAACCGGTATGCAGATGCGGATCATGCGGCGATGTCAAGATACAAGAAGAAGTACGTCGGGAAGTGCCACAGTTTCTGGAGGAGATTGGTAGCTGGTCATCAAAGAAACAATTGGAAGAACAGGCAATATCAAAACTGTACAGAGGCTGAAATTACATCGCCTGTCTGGATGTTCGTGCTCAACCTATGGATGCTCGCATATCCCAGCCCCTCCAATGACTAGCGGATTTGACTTCAATAAAATTCTCCGTATGTGATAACAAAAGTGCTATTGCTCTGTGCATTCTTGTGTAACAACGTTCCTTGCACTCTCGCTCCGCAAACATCATTGTATTACGACCACTTCATCCGAGAGCAGTGGATGGGGTGGACGTGGAATTGGGAGGGGGGGGGTGGATTGGGCGGGGAGGGTGGAAATGGGAAGATTTTAGGGGGTGGTGGGGGGGGGGGGGGGGGGGGAAGGGGGAGGGGGGGGGATAAGGGCGGGGGGTGGTGGGGTGGATGTTGGCGGGCGGTGGGGGTGGGGGTGGTGATGTGGGGGTTGTGGGAGAAAATGTAGTGGGTGGGAGGGGGAGGAAAGGAGGGGGGGGGGTGTTGCTTGTGGGGGTGTGGGGTGGGGGGTGGTGGGTTGGTGGGGTGAGTGGGGAGAGGGGGTGGAGGGTGGGGGGTGGTTTGCGGGGAAGGAATAGGGGGGTTGTGGGGTGGGGGTTGGGGGGAGATATTAATGGGGGGTGGTGGGGGGGTGGGGGGGATAGGGGGGGGGTCGGGGGCGGTGGGGGTGGGGGGGTGTGGGGGGGGGGGGGGAGGGGTGAGAGTGATGGTGTGGGGGAGGCGAGGTGGGGGGGGTGGGGGTGGGTGTGGGGTGGGGTTGGGGGGGGGAGGCGGAGGGGGGGGGGGGGAAATGGGGAAGGTGAAGTGGTATGGTGGGGGTGGAGGGGGGGGGGGCGAGGGGGGAAAAGGGGGTAGGGGGGAGGAAAAATGGGGGAGGGTGTTGGGTGGAGGGTTTGGGGTGTGGGGGGGGGGGTGGGGGGTGGGAGAGGGTGGAGGTTGGGAATTTGGGGGGGGGGGGGTGGGGGTTTGGTGAGGGGTGGAAGTGGAAATTGGGGGGGGGTTGGTGTGGTTGGTGGAAGGGGGGGGGGGGGGAGCGAGGGGGGGGGTATTGGGGTAGAGGTGGGGTAGGTGGGGTGGGGGGGTGTGGGGGGCCCGGGGGGGGGTGTGGGGGGTGATGATGTGAGGGTGGGGAAGGGTAGTTGGGGATGGGGGGGGGGGGGTTGGGGAGAGATAAGGTGGAGGGGGTGGTGGGCGAGGGTGTGATGGGGGGTTCGGAGGGGGGGAGTGATGGTGGTTTGGGGGGTGGGGTGGGGTTGTGGGGTTGGTGGAGGGGGGGGGGTGGGTGAAACGGGTAGAGAAGATTGCCTGGGGGGAGGGGGAGGGGGAAAGGGGGGGCGAGGTTGGGCGGGATGGGGGGGGTTGAGGGGGAGGGGGGGAATGGGGAGGGTGTGTGAGGGAGGGTGGGGGGAAGTTGAGGTTGTGATGGGGGGATGAAAAGGGGGGAGAGGGGGAATGAGGGGGAAAATTTTGGGGGGGGGAGGGCGGGACGGGTGGGTGGGGTTGGGGTGGGGGGGTGGTGGGGTGTGGGATTTTGGTGTGGGCGAGGGGGAGGTGGGGGGCGCGGTGGGGAAAGGGAGGGGAAAATTTTGGAAATGGGTGTGTTGGTGAACGGGGGGGGGGGGGAGGGGGGGGAGGGTGTGGGAGGAGGGGGGGGCGGAGGGGGGGGGTGGGGGGGGGGGGGTTGCGTGTTGATGGAGTGTGGAATAAAGGGGATTGGGGAAGGGGGGTGGGGAATTGGGGATTGGTTTGGGGGGGGGGGGGGGGGGAGTGGGGATTGTGTGCTTCCGTGGGGAAGGGGGGGGGGATGATTGGGGGGGATTGGGGAGTGGGGGGGACTGTGTGGGAGGGGAGGGGGCAGAAAGTTGAAGGTTGGGGGGGGGTGGGGGGGTGAAAGGAGGGAGGGGGTGGGATTTTGGGGAGGAGGGGAAATGAGGTTGGGGTGGGGGGTAGGGGGTTCGTGGTGGATGGGGCAGGTGGGCGAATATAGGAAAATGGGGGGGAATTAGGGGGGGGGGTGGGGGTGAGGTTAGGGATGGAGGGGAGGGGGGATGGGGAAAAGGGGGGTGGGGAGAGTGGTGAGGGGGGGGATGGGGTGGGGATAGGGGGGGATTTGGTTGGGAAGGAGTGGGTGGAGGGGGGGGGTGGGGGAAGGAATTGGGGGGGGGGGGGGAGGGAAGGTGGGGGAGGGGGGGGGGGGGGAGGGAAAGGGGGGTTGGGGGATGTGGGGTTTTGGAGGGGGGGATGGGAGGGGGGAGTTGGGGGGGGGGTAGGAAAATTTGGGGGGGTGAGGGGAGGGAAGTTGGAGGTGGTGGATAGTGGGCGATTGGGGGTGGGGGGTGGGGGTGGTGGGAGGTGAAAGGGGGGATGTTGGGGTGAGGGAAAGGGGGGGGGTGGATTGGAGTGGGTGGGGGGGGTGGCGGGGTGGGAAAGCGGGGGGGGGGGGGGGGGAGGGGTGGGGGGGGGGGGGGGGGGGGGCGGGGGGGAGGGGGGGAGGGGGGGGGGAAAGGGGGGGGGCGACGGGGTGGTGGGGGATGGGGGGGTGGAAGGGGGTTGGGGGGGGGGGGGGGTGGGGGGGTGGGGGGGGGGTGGGGGGGGGGGTAGGGTGAGGAGGGGGGTGGGGTGAGAGGGGGGCGTGGGGGTGGGATGGTAAGGGTGGGTGGTGAGGAGGGGGGGGGTGAATTGGGGGGGGGGGGGAGGGGGGGGGGGGGGGGGGGGGGGTTGGGGGGGTGAGTGGTAGGTTGCGGGGGGGGTGGGGGGTGGTATGGGGGGGGATGTTGGGTCGTGGGGGATGGGGCGGAAAAATGGGGGGGGGGGGGGGGAAATTGGCGTGTGGGGGTTTTGGGGGATGGGGAGGAAATAATGGGGGGTTGTGGGGGGGGGGGGGGGAGATGAGGTGGGGTGGGGGGAGGGTGGGGGGTGGGGGTGGGAATAATGTGGGTGGGAGAGGGTGGGTTGGGGGGAGGGTGGAGAGGGGGGGGGTGGAAATTGGAGTGGAAATGGATATAGGGTGAAAGGGGGATTGGGGGTAGGGGGGGGGGAGAGGGTGGGGGGGGGTAAAAAATTGGGGAATGGGGGGGGGGGGTGGGGGGAAGGTGGGGTGAAATTGGTAGAAGAAAGGGAGGGGGTTGGAGAGTGTGGGGGTGGGGGGGGGGGGGTGGGGGGGTATGGTCATTGGGGGGATGGGGAGGGGAGGGAAGGGGGATAGGATGGGGGATGGGAGGGGGTGGGAAAAAGGGGTGGGGAGTGCGGAGGGTGGATGGGGGTGAGGGAAGTTGGGTGGTGAGGGGGGGGGGGGGGGTGAATTTGGTGAGAGGTGTTGAAAAGGGGGGGGGGGGGGGGGGGGGGGGTGGTGGGTGTGGGGGGGAATTGGGGTGTAAGTTTTGGGGTTTGGGGGAGTGGGTTTGGGGTGGGGGGGGGTGTGTGGGGGTTCTGGTCGTGGGGTGGGGGGGTGTGGGGGGTTTGTTGGGGGGGAGAGTTGGGTGTGGTGGGAAGGGGTGTTTGGGGAGGGGGGGAATGGAAAGAGGTGGGGGAGTTATCAGGAAAGGGGGGGGTGGGGGGTTGTGGGGAGATGTGGGTGGGGGGGGAGTTTGTGGGGGTTGGGTGCGGGGGGAAAGGTGGGGTTGGTGGGGGTTTGGGGGGATATTTGGTGTGTGGCGGGGGTGGTGGGTGGGTGGGGGCGGGGGGTGAATAAAAATTGCGGGAAAGTGGGGGGGGGGGGGGTGGGGGGAATGTTGGGGGGGGGGGAAGGGGTGGAGGAAAGGGGGGGTGTGGTGCAATGGGGGGAAATTAGGGAGGGGAGGGGGGGGGGGACGGGGGAAGGGGAGTGAAAGGGGGGAGGGGTTGGGCGATGTGGGTAAGGAAGGTTGGAGTGGAAGGGGAACATTGGGGGTGGGGATTGGGGGAGATGGAGTGGGGAAATGGGGGGGGGAGGGAAAGGGTGGGGGGATGGGGGGAGATGGGTGTGGTGGGGGGAAAATGGGTGGGGGGTTCGTGGGTGGGAATGGGGGGAATAAACATTGGGTGGGGGGGGTGGGGGATGGGTGGGGGGGGGGGGGATGGGGGGGGAGGGTAGAGAAGGGGGGGGGGCTGAGTGGGGGTGAGGGGGGGGAAGAGGGGGGGGGGAGTGTGGGGAGGAGGGAGAATGGGGGGGGGTTTGGGGGTGAGGGAAAATTGGTGTGAGGAGAGGAGGGGGGGGGGAGAAAAGGGGGTGGGGGGGGTGGGGGAGGGGGGGAGTGGGGGGTGGTGGGTTGGGGGGGGTAGGGTTGTATGTGGGGGGGTGGGGGTGGGGGGGGTGGGGGGGTGGGGGGGGGATTGTGGGAAGGGGCGAGAGGGAAAGAAAAAATATAAATCGTGAGAATGGGGGATGGGGCGAGGAATGATGGGGGAAATCGGGGGAAGGGGGGGTGTTGGGGTGGGGTGGGGATGGTGGAAGGGGGAGGGAATGGAAAATGGGGAGTGGGGTGGAAATGGGGGATGAGGGTAGGGGGGGGGGAAGTTTTGGAGTTGGGGGGGGTGGGGGGGTTGGGGGCGGGATGTGAGGAAGGTGGGGTGGGGGGTAGAAATTCGCGGGGAGGGGGGGGGGGAGTTGGATGGGGAGCGGTGTTGGGGTTGGGGAGGAGGGGTCGGGAGGGTGGGGGGGTGGGATACAGGGGGGGGGTGTGGTGGTGGGAGGGGAGGGGGGGGGGACGGGTGGGGGGTGGGGGGGTTGGGAGAGTGGTATGGGGTGGATGGGGAGGGGGTTGGGTGGTTTGGGTGGGGTCGTGTCGAGGGGGGGGGGTGTGGGGGGGGGGTGGGGGAAATGAGAAAGGGGAGGGGGGTGGGGGGGTGGGAGGAGTTTGGAATGGGGGGATTGCTGGGTGGGGTGTTGTTGGGTGGGGGTGGGGAAGGGGGGGGGGGGGGTGGGGGGAGAGGAAAAGTGGGAAGTTCGTTGGGTGGTGTAGAAGGGGGGGGGGGGGGGAGGGGACGAATTTTGGGAGAAGTGGGGGTTGCGAAGAGGGGTGTGGGGTGGGGCGGGGGGGAAAGAATGGTGGGGTGGGGTGGGGAAGGGGGGTGAGGGGGGGGGAGGAGGGGGTGGGTGGGGGGGAGTGGGGGTGGGGTGTAGGAAGGGGGGGGATGGGAGGGGGAAAAGGGGGTGGGGGGGGGGGGGAGGGGGGGGGGGGGGGGGAGGGGGGGGGGGGGGGGGATATGGGGGCGAAATAGAGTGGAGGGGGGAGGTGAAAGGGGTGTGAAATTTGGAGGGGGGGGAGGGGGGGGGAGGGGGTGGGGTTGTGGAAGGAGGGGAGGGGGAGAGTGGGTAAGGTGTTGGGTGGGTGGGGGGTGGGTATTGGGGGAATAGGGAAAAGGGGGTGGGGGGGGATGGGGGGTGGGAGGGGGGGGGGGGGGGGAGATGGAAGGGGGGTGCGGAGGGGGTGGGGGGGGGGGGGGGGGTGTTTTGGGTGGGGGGGAAGTGGGGTAATTGGGGGGGATGGGGGGAAGTTGTGGGGGGGTGGGGGTTGAATGGGGGGGAGGGGGGGGGGGTGTGGGGTGGGGGGGGTGGTTTGGTGATTGTGGGACGGGGAAGGGGGGCTGGGGGGGGGGGGATGATGGGGGATCGGGTGGATGGGGTGGGGGGGAATGTGGGGGGTGGTGGGGGGGGGGGGGGGAGAATGTGGATGGGGATGAAGAAATGCGGGTGAAGGGGACGAGGAATGGGGGGGGGGGGGGGAAGGGGGGGGTGTTTTTTGGGGGGGGGGGGGGGGAAAGAAGGGGGAGGGGGGGGGGGGGGAGGGGGGTGGGGGGGGGGGGGGGATGGGGAGGGGGTGGGGGGTGGGGGGGGGGGGGGGGGGGGGTAGGATGGGGGTGATGAGATCGGGGATAATGGGGGGGGGGGGGGGAAGGCGGGAGGGGAGATGGTAAAGAGGGGGTGATTTGGGAAAAAGAAAATAATTTGGGAGAGTTGGAAAGGGGGGGTTGGGTGGGTCGGGAGGGCGGTGGGGGAGGTGGGGGGGAGAGGGGGGGGTATTGGGGGGGGGGTAGTGGTGTGGGGGTAAAAAAAATGAGGGAAGGGGAGTGTGGGGGGGGTGGGGGGGAAAGAAGGTGTTGGGGGGAAATAATGTGCGGGGAAAGAGGGGAAGGGGGGCGGTGGTGGGGGAGGGGGGGGGTGGGGGGGGGGGGTGGGAGGAGGGGGTTGAGTTGGTGATTGTGGGGGTGGGGGGGTGTTGCTGCCGCCAAGCCCAATTTTGGGGAGAGGAGGGGGTGGAGGAATGGGGGATAGGAAAGGGGGGTTGGGGGTGAGGGGGGGGGGGGGGAAAGTTTGGAGTCGGGAGGGGGGAAGGGGGAGGGGTGGGTCGGGGTTGGGTGGGGGGGGGGGATGCGGGGAGTGGTTGGTGGGAGTGGGGGGGGGAGTGGTGGGGAGGGGGGGCGGAATAGGGGCTGGGGTGTGTGTGGAGTTGGGAGTGTTGTGTGTGTGGGGGGGGGGGATACACAGGGGGTGGGGGGGGGGGGGGGGGGGGGGGGGGTGAATGGGAGATGGAGTTGAGGAGGGGGGGAGGTGGTTGGGTGGAAAAAGATAGTTATGAAGTCTCGGTAAGCATTGAAGGGGTTGAAGAATGAAAAAGAAATGTAAGGATAAAGGGTGAAAAGAAAGAAATGTAAGGATAAAGGGTCAATACATATGCTGTCAGAAACACTTAGGTGTTGTCTGACATTGAAGACAGTCATGGACCCAGTGACGCTATGCACAAACCCCTCCCAGCCACTCAAAGTCGGAAAGACTTTGTTTCAAAACTCACGGAGATACACTCATTTCTATTGACTTTCTCACTCCGAGTTAGTTGATATTGAAAAGGTGGCACTCAGCTCCAGCCTCCGATCACTAAAATTAAAAGTGCACAATTGAGTCTAGAGCCAAAAGAGATCATCCATTAATCTCATTAGGACACTTGTCATAATTTAGCTTGTTATCTCACACAATGTGAATATCAAGTAATATCATTAGAGTCCTACGCAAGATCCTTGTGATTTTGCCAGAACATCCGAGTGATACTTAGGTATTCACAATGAAGATGGAAATCCTGCTTGAGCCAACATCAAACAAGCTCATGGTAGGTAACTTGTGAGATTCTTTATGAATCAAACTTGTGACAACTGGAAAGAAACGATGGTGCGATTCTATAAGAATCAAACTTGTTCCAGGAAATGGATCAACGGTTGTTAATGAATTTTTGAAATGATTAACACTCTCGGTGTGTCACAAAAACAATTTTGCAAGTGATACACCGATTGATTTTCAAATCAATTTTCTATATCAATCGGTGAGATAGTAACTCACTGGTTCACTCTTATCGTGCTGTCTGCTTTGAGACGTTCCGATAATGAGAACATGCTGAGTACGATGAATCTAATACTTATGTGTTAGAAAGATTCAATACTACAGCTGGAAATCCTGTCAAGAAGATTCTTCTTAAATTGAATCTATCTGATCACAGGTCGATCCTCACGGATTCGAAGGTTACTCCAACCAAACCCGGGCGAATGACAAAGCCATATTCGTCCCCCCGCTTTATTGCTAACTGTTTTAATGCAGGATACTTAAAGATGGAGGTGGAGGTACCTGATTCCAGCTGACTCACAAGATCTATAGCCACATGCTCATACCCGACCGACAAAACATAAAGACATCATGAAAGCTCAAGTACATGTTTCAAGACTTCCGCTACTCTGATACCGTACGTCTTTCTCGAAGTGACAAAGTGTTAAAGTTAAAGAATTTCAAGAAAGATGCAACATTAAAGCTTTCCAAATCAACAAATCAAGAAAGGTATGAGCATGTCGGTCCAGAAGTCGCAAGTTCACAAGATGGCAAAGTTTCAAGATGGCGAAGAGATTGTGCTTGGTTGATGATCTCAAGATGCTCAAGATCACAATGTCAAATTCAAGTTCAAGGAACAAGCTCTATCCAGAAATCAATGATCACTACAACATATTCACAGGAGAATGTCAAAAGGACGAGCTAAAGACTCAAGACAAAGCATTGTATGCTAGGCTTAAAGATTTGTAAAATGGAGTGACCTCCCTTAGGGGGAGATTGTTGGAAACACAAAAAGTGTCGGTCACTTCCAAGTTGTAAAAGTCTTAGCTCGTAGTTAGTGTAATGATTAGATTAGTAATCTAGTCCGGCCCAAGGCCCATGGGAAGCCCATCATAGCCCATGGGCCGGCCATCCATGTAGTATATAAGCCCTCTCCTAGCCTTGGAGAGGGGTTGGTTGTTCCATTTTCCATATTTTCACACATAATACAATTCATCCATTCCATGTTACTTTCTCTCTAAGATCATCCAACCCACTCTCTCTCTCTCTAGTTCTTGACTTAATATCATAAGATTACTTGAATCCTTCAATTAGTATGGGGGATTTTGGTATGTGCTTAATTAGACATACCTTTTACCTTTAAAACGAGCCTAAATGACCAAAAACGGACATAAAATGCCAAATATATGTTTGTTTTGTGATTTATGCTGTGTAGGTAACGGATATTCACTAAAGGACAAAAAACAAGCCAAAACGGACAAAACCAAGCACGGGAATAGAAAGAGCATGAAAAGTTAACAAAGTCAAAGTCAAAAGTCGAAGACGAAACCAAAAAAATCTTAATGGACTAACCCGCACCCAAATTAATGGGCCAGGTCAGCCCATTAAGCTTATTATATAGGCTTTATATGATAAAAATAACCCAAAACCTTTTTTAAACTTAACCGGCCCAACATTAAGCCCAACACCATACACCCTTAACCCACTTAACAACCATTAAACCATCAACCAGGATGTGAGCCACCCTTTTATCGGGTTCGGCCCATTGGGTCTGGCCCATTCCAGACTATACGCCAACACTTATGCTAAGTATGAAACTCATACACTTTACTTTTACAAGAAAACTTCACATATTTCTCTCCCTTTTGCCCTCCTAGCCATGGCTCAACATTAAACCACCACCAAATCCATACAAAAATTTATTTATAACATTTACACATATTCCTACATGATATCTAAGATAACCTAAGGTATTTACAAGGATTGGCTAAGCATTTACAAGTGTTTAAACAAGGAAGGTTCCATATTAGGGTTTCATTTGGAATTGGGTTGTAAGCTAGGGTTTGGTTTCTAAACAAGGGTTTAGATCACTTTGTTCATCACTACACTTCATATTAAGGTTACCTAAAACTCTTAATCTCTTTGTTTTCATGATTTTAGTAGTTAATCACCATCTAAGAACATGTTTACTTGTAAAAATGGATTTTTACACTTGTTTATGATTTGGTAAACTTTTATATATGTCATATGAATGTTGGTATCATGTTATAATGGGAATATAAGTATTGTACATGTGTGGATTATGTATAAAAAGTATATATAATCAAGTTAACTAAAAAGTGTACTTATGAAAGTTCATGAAAATATAAGTATGTACACCTTTGGATCTTGTGATTTTTGGACAATATATGGACTAATAATGGACTAGAGACCCTAAGGAAGTAAGTCATGTGATAATTAGTATGGTAATGGACTTGTAACAAGGTGGTTCAGCTAAAAAGTTATAAAAACTAGTTTTAAACACATTTTAACAAAATGGACAAAGTGGGCTGTTTGAAATTCGAATTTAACATATATATTTTTTTGATTTTATAAAATAATACATGTCACAAGGATCGTGGGCATGTAGAGAACTCGAAAAACCGATTTATAACGAAGGAGATACGCAAATTTTAAGTTACACGTTAATTAAACGCGTTATAAAAGAAATTTTATAAATACAAGTTATAAAATACTTCTGATATATAAGGTTTATTATTTTTCCCAGATAGTACATAATTTTAGGATTCTAAAACAATAAGAATCGTAATTTTTGGATCAATAACGAAGGAGTTATGAATTACGCGAGTTTACGACAATAAATACTTTTATAAAACTATTTTTATAAAAGTTACTGTTCATCTCAGACATGAATATTTTGAAAACATCATTAATATGATAGAACTTTTAATAACAAAGACGTGCTCGAAAGAATCACTAAAAACGGAGCTAAAACGAATAAGATACGACATTTACGGGTTTTACGATAACTAAATTTATAAACTGTCATGAACAGTAAAAACCACTGTTCACCAGAGGACTAAAAATATGAAAATGTAATATTTTGATAACTCGTCTTAATACGAAAGCATGGACATAAGAAACGTAAGAAACGGGCTTAAAACGATAAAGTTACGTCGTTTTTACTAATGAAATGTTTATAAACGTTTTAACTTTATAAATACGATTTCACAAACGCAATTAGATGGTGATGTAGCTATATAGAATTATATATGGTAGTAGTTATTCAAAATGCTTAGTACTTATACGGCCTATAATTAATTAGGTTGCATTCGGCGTTTATCTGACGCATTTTCTGTGATATAATCTGATATTCATTACTCAAGGTGAGTTCATAGCCCCACGTTTTACATTTTAATGATTTACAAGTTTTGGGGTGAGAAACATATGCATGTTTTACAATTGGACGCAAGTGGATATTTTACATTACGATTACGTGTTTGCCTAATAGCGATAACCCTCTAAGCCCATTATCATGAACTGTCAATTGCTGTTGTGAGCGCGAATGTTATAAATAGATCTATTTGGGATTGACATCCCCGTTCGGGTGAGTCATGCTCACTGTGCCGGTCTGCCGGACAACGAACGTATACCATGTCGGACATAGGATGTTGCTGGTTAGAACATCATCACGAGCAATGTTGTTAATTTATATTGCAATTTATACATGTCGAGCTTCAGTGTCATGAGCTTAGGAAAACGTAATCACATTGTATGATGTTTGCATCTATTGCATTATCATGGGGAAATCTTGCGGTCCTACATTATACATTTTATAAACCTATGAATTCACTCAACAATATGTTGACATTTTAAGCAATGCTTTCCCAGGAGATCAGTAAGGTACAAGACAAGGGATACATTGGTGGTCGTTATTTTGGAAGTCATGCATTAAAGATTTGGTTGCATTACATTTTGGGAAACATTTCTTATGGACTGGAATCTTCATAATATGTACTTTGAACAAGTGAAGCTACGGGCTTTTGTAACAAACACTTTGCTAAATCCAATGTATCGGTTTTAAATGACTTTTTGGCCGTTCTTTTATATATCTTGTGTTATTGATCTATGAAGTATCACCCCCTGACCCATATTCCATTGCGACCCAATTTGGGGGTGTTACAGATTGGTATCAAGAGCCAAGGTTATAGAGAAGAAGGTCAAATGTTTTTGCTGGACTATAACCCTTTTCAAACATTGCATTCATACAAAGGGATTTTCACGGGACATGCATACATACACTAGTTGTTGCATTAGTTGATTAGACTAGATGCATTCATGATTGATATACATGTTATGATATTAATGTATATTACTATAAGAGTCTTATATTAAATACTAATATAAGCTATTTTGGATTTTTACATACTGTCATGTCGGATTCTGAGGATTCCACGGTTACATACACTGCTGTATCCAGTCCATTTGGAGGGTTGTCAAACATCGGATCTCGACCACCCGTGATGCCAAAGGATCCGTATGCATATGTGGTAGCTGCTTTTCAGGCCCCGCCATCTCCTGATTATATGCCGGGTCCTGAGTACCTACCTTCACCAGAGTTTGTTCCAGAGCCTGTTTATCTAGAGTTTATGCCAACGGAGGACGATATACTCCCAGCTAAGGAGCAACCACTGCGTTGAGGAGCAGCCACTGCCTGCTTCTGTCTCACCCACTGCTGATTCACCAGGCTATGTTCCTGAGTCAGATCCTGAGGAGGATCTGGAGGAGGATGATGATGAAGACCCTGAGGAAGATCCTGCTGATTATCCTGCCGACAGAGGAGATGATGGCGATGATAAGGATGAGTCCATCCGATGATGATGAGGATGATGATGTTGATATTAAGGGGGATGAGGAGGAGGAGGAGCACCCAGCTCCTGCCTAACTGTTGAGCATGCCCCATCTGTTGAGGAGACTGAGCCATTTGAGACTGCCGAGTCTGCGGCCACACCACCACCAAATCATGCATACTGGGTTACTACTAGGATATCGATCTGAGAGGAGCCACCTATACCATTTTAGTTTGATATAGAGGTTGCCAGACTCCTTGCTATACCTACTCTACCACCATCACCACTTTCCCCATGGTTATCACCACTGCCTCAGATTCCTTCTCCACCACTACCCCCGATACTATCACCACTACCAGTATCATCACCACTCCCAGTATCACCACCACTACCTTTAGCACCTCCACCATTACCTATTAGTCCTACTTATCCATTGGGCTATAGAGCTGCGATGATCCGGCTAAGAGCAGAGGCCCCATCTACTTCCCATTCACCACCGCTACATATCATACTCTCCCACACCAGAGCAGATACACCACCATCAGGTACCCTACCATTGGGGACACCAACACTCTTACCCATATCGCTACCTACTTCATCACCACCTTTGCATCTCTCTCTACTGACCATAGAGCAGACAGACCCGAGGTTACCTTACCGCCTCGGAAGAGGTTAGGTATCGTTCTCGGTCCGAGATATGAGGTAGGAAAGAGTTTGTCTGCCCCCACTGCTAGACATCCTGGAGGTTTCAAGGCAGACTATGGTTTTGTTGTCACTATGGACAGGGAGATTATGCGGGATCTAGAGAGAGATGTCGGTTATGGGATCACCGATACTTGGGATGAGATGCTTGAGAGCTTGCCAGGGGCACCAGTGACTGATGACACAGAGTTGGGTCGACGGATGACAGAGTTTTCCATTAGGCTTCGGCAAGACACAGACGATCTCTATGTGAGGTTAGATGATGAGCAGACTGAGCAACAACTGATGGTTGGTCGGCTCAACATGCTGTATAGGGATAGGCGTGCACATTCTCGTATAGCTCTACTGATGAAGAGAGAAGCTAGGATGTCTCGAGAGGCTTGGGGGACGATCCATGGACGCTAGTGATCTTGCATGTTCAGAGGTTATGTCACTGCGTACTACTGTATTGGGTCAACAGGCAGTGATTATAGAGTTGCAGGCAGCGGACCACAGGAGCCAGGCGGCGATTACAAAGTTGCTGACAGCGGACAGCAGGAGACAAGCACAGTTCATTAAGGCACTAAAGCTGTTGAAGGCACTACAGACACATATGACAGCATTTCAGAGACAGGATGGACCAGCTAAAGGTCCGGCACAGCCTGATGCACCAGAGGAGGCTGGTAGCAGTTCATAGATCATGTTATGGCTAGTTATTTTGTACAGCCTACTAAGTATTATGGGTAACCCCCGACTAGTATGGCTTTAGGTTGTATATTTTATCTTATAACCTAATAGTTGTGATCATTTTGTATCTGAACCAATCATGTATGTTTTCCAATTATACATGAAATGGTGGTATTATGTCATATCTGTAATCGAATTTATTATGAATGAGTGTCGATTTAGTTACACCATTGTTAACTTCAATTTAGTTGTATATTTCACTGTGTGTTGTGATCTCTCTTTACTTATTGTGTATATGTCATGTCATGGTTATGATTTTGCGAAATCTAATGGGTATTATATTTTCTTGTGATTGAAGAAAATGGCACCAAAAAGAGCCACCAGATCAACACCGCCTGCAACAGCCGCCACCACATCTGTCACTAATGCCCAACTTCAGGCAATGATTGACCAAGGCGTTACTGCCACTTTGGCAGCACGTGAAACTAATAGAAGCACGAATGGCGATGACAGCCATGTTTCGGGAACATGTGTTAGAAGACGGAACGAGTTTCTAGAGAGTGCACTTACCCAGACTTCATGAAGTGCCAACCTCTGAATTTCAAAGGCATGGAAGGAGTTATCGAATTGATTCAATGGTTTGAGAAAATGGAAATTGTGTTCAGTATAAGAAACTGCTCAGTGGAGAACCAAATCAAGTTTTCCACTTGTACTCTTCTTGCAGGTGCGCTAACATGGTGGAACTCCCATGATAGGATTGTTGGTCATGATGTTGCATACGCAATGACTTGGACAGACCTGAAAAAGAAGATGACTGATAAGTACTGCCCGATGGTCGAGATTAAGAAACTAGAGTGAAAGGTACCGACGTGATAGGGTACAACCAACATTTTTAAGAACTGGCATTGCTGTGTGTTAGAATGTTTCCTGAAGAGTCTGACAAGATTGAGAGATATGTTAGTGGTTTGCCCGACATGATCCACGAAAGTGTAGTAGCATCAAAGCCTAAGACAATGCAAGAGGCAATTGAAATACGAACTGAGCTGATGGATAAGAAAATCTACACTTTTGCTGAACGTCAGACAGAGAACAAGAGAAAGCAAGATGATAACCACCAACAACCACAACAACAACAAAACAAGAGGCAAAACACTGGCTGAGCCTACACTGCAAGATCTGGTGAGAAGAAGCTATACAGGGGATCTAAACCCCTATGCGCTAAATGCAACTATCACCATGACGGTCCATGTGCTCCCAAATGTCACAAGTGCAACCGAGTTGGCCATTTGGCTCGTGACTGTAGGAGTACCGCCAATACCAACACTGCTAACTACCAAAGGGGTATCGGGGCAGGTTAGAAGCCTACTTGCTATGAATGTGAAGCCTAGGGACACTTTAAGAGGGATTGTCCAAAGCTAAAAAAAACAACCGCGGTAACCAAGCTGGAAATAGCAATGCTCTAGCGAAAGTGTATGCGGTAGGCCGTGCAGGGATAAACCCCGACTCCAACATCGTGATGGGTACGTTCCTTCTAAACAACCACTATGCTTCTGTCTTATTTGATACTGGTTCCAATAGCTCCCAAATTAATATCACACCAACTACATTAGATCACTATTATGACATTAAACTAGCTGACGAGAGAATAATTAGGTTAAACACTATCCTTAAAGGTTGTACATTAAACTTCCTGAACCACCCATTCAACATAGACTTAATACATGTAGAACTTGGTAGTCTTGACGTCATTATCGGTATGGATTGGTTGGCAACGTACCAAGCAGTCATCGTTTATGCTGAGAAAATCATTCGTATTCCTAGGGGAAATGAAACCTTGATTGTTCATGGTGATGGAAGCAACTGAGGGAACAAGACTCGATTGAACATCATATCATGCACTAAGACGCAGAAGTACATGCTAAAAGGATGTCAGGTCTTTTTGGCACATGTTACTACAAAGGAGACTGAAGACAAGTCGGAGAAGAAGCGACTTGAGGACGTACCGATCTTTCGAAATTTTCCTGAAGTATTTCTTAAGGATTTTCCGGGTCTTCCACCGACTCGACAAGTGGCATTTCAAATCAATTTGATACCTAGTGCTGCACCCGTAGCACGGGCACCTTATCGATTGGCGCCTTCTGAAATGAAAGAGTTGTCGGAGCAACTAAAAGAACTTTCTGACAATGGCTTCATAAGACCCAGTTCCTTACCCTGGGGAGCTCCGGTCTTGTTTGTCAAGAAGAAGGATGGATCATTTTGAATGTGCATCGACTACCGAGAGGTGAACAAGTTAACGGTGAAGAATCGTTATCCCCTCTTAAGGATCGACGATTTATTTGACCAACTATAAGGATCCAGTATTTTTTCTAAGATAAACTTGCGATTAGGTTATCACCAGCTTCGGGTACGAGAAAATGATATTCCGAAAATGGCATTTAGAACTCGATATGGTCATTATGAGTTCCAAGTTATGCCATTTGGCTTGACGAACGCACCAGCGGTATTTATGGATCTCATGAACCGCGTGTGCAAGCCATTTTTGGATAAATTTGTGACTGTCTTTATTGACGATATCCTTATCTACTCCAAGAACAAGAAGGAGCACGAAGAACATCTTAAGGCAATTCTGGAATTGCTTAAGAAAGAGGAGTTGTACGTTAAATTCTCTAAATGCGAATTTTTGCTTCCCAAGGTACAATTTCTCGGACATGTGATTGATAGTCAAGGCATTTACATGGATCCCACCAAGATCGAATCCATTAAAGACTAGGCATCTCCTAAAACGCCAACAGAGATTAGTCAATTTTTAGGTCTTGCTGGATACTACTGAAGATTCATCAAAGAATTTTTAAAGATCGCCAGACCAATGACCAAGCTTACTCAGAAGAAGGTTATGTTTGTTTAGGGCGACAAACAAGAAGCATCGTTTCAACTGTTGAAGTAGAAGTTATGTAGTGCACCAATTCTGGCTTTACCTGAAGGAAGCGAAGATTTTATCGCATACTGCGATGCTTCAATCAAAGGTTTGGGCGCTGTGTTGATGCAAAGAGAGAAGGTGATTGCTTATCCATCACGCCAATTGAAAATTCATGAGAAGAAATATACGACTTATGATTTGGAACTTGGGGCAGTAGTGTTCGCTCTCAAGATTTGGAGGCACTATCTGTACGGAACCAAGTGTACGGTGTTCACTCATCATAAGAGTTTGCAACACATTCTTAATCAGAAAGAGTTGAACATGAGGCAACGTCGTTGGTTAGAGTTGCTCAGTGATTATGATTGTGAGATTCGTTATCACCCGGGAAAGGCAAATGTTGTTGCTGATGCTTTGAGCAGGAAAGAGCAAATAAAGCCATTAAGAGTTTGAGCCTTAGTCATGACTATTGACTTGGATTTTCTAAATCAAATCTTGAATGCTCAGACTAAAGCACGGAAACCAGAGAACATCAAGAACGAAGATGTTGGAGGTATGTTGATCGAAAATTCAAAGGATCCGGAGAAACTTAGAACGGAAAAGTTGAAACCCTGCGTGAATGAAACTCTTTGCTTAAATGGCAGGAGTTGGTTACCATGTTATGGTGATTTGAGGACTATGATCATGCATGAGTCCCACAAGTCAAAATACTCTATTCATCCTGGTTCTGACAAGATGTACCAGGACATGAAGAAGCTATATTGGTGGCCCAATATGAAGGCCGACATCGCCACCTATGTTAGCAAATGTTTGACTTGTGCTAAGGTCAAGACTGAACACTAGAGACCATCGGGTTTGTTGGTGCAACCTGATATACCTCAATGGAAGTAGGACAATATCACTATGGATTTTTTCATGAAGCTTCCTAAGTCGTCACAAGGCTACGACACCATTTGGGTGATTGTTGACCGACTCACTAAGTCTACAATCTTTGTATCGATGAGGGAAACTGATCCCATGGAAACGTTGGCAAGAATGTACCTAAAGGGTGTGGTCATGAGGCATGGAATACCTGTCTTAATCATTTGTGATCGCGACCCGAGGTTCGCATCAAATTTCTAGAGGTTAATTCAGAAGGCTTTGGGTACTAACTTAGATATGAGTACTGCATATCATCCTCAGACTAATGGACAAAGCAAGAGGACAATTCAAACTCTCGAGGATATGCTATGTGCGTGTGCGATCGACTTTGGAAAGGGTTGGGTTAACCATTTGCCATTAGTCGAGTTTTTATATAAAAATAGCTATCACGCTAGCATTAAGGCTACACCATTTAAAGCACTTTATGACCGAAAGTGTCGTTCACCTGTTTGTTGGGCCAAGGTTGGAGAAGTTCAACTTACTGGTCCAGAGATAGTTCAAGAGACGACCAAGAAAATCATTCAGATCAAGCAGAGAATTCAGGCTGCCCGTGATAGGCAAAAGAGTTACGCCGATTTAAAGCGTAAGCTGATGGAATTCCAAGTTGGGGATAAAGTTGTGCTTAAAGTTTCGCCTTGGAAAGGGGTCGTACGTTTTGGAAAATAGGGTAAGTTAAACCCTAGGTACGTTGAACCGTTCAAGGTGTTGGAAAAGGTTGGATCCGTTGCTTACAAGCTTGAGCTTCCATAAGAGCTGAGCAGGGTTCATAATACGTTTCATGTATCCAACTAGAAGAAGTGCTATGCCGAAGAACCATTAGCCATTCCATTAGATGGACTTCACTTTGATGACAAACTTCAGTTTGTCGAGGAACTTATAGAAATCATGGATTGTGAAGTTAAACGGTTGAAGCGAAGCCGCATTCCAATAATCAAGGTTTAATAGAACTCCATGAGAGTGTGACAACCATGACTTGAGTAGGTTAGTCAAACTATTAGTGTTGACTTGTGTATCGGTTGCAATGTATGGGTTATGTGTTATTTATATTTATACGTGATTATATGTGTTTATGTGGGATATGTGAGATTTGGTAATCAATCCATTGAGCGTGATCGTCTCACTGGGATTGGATTTGTGTTGGATTTTGTAGAGTTCATTTTGTTCACTTTTGGTGACAAGGAAATGATTTTGTTGACAAGGAAATGATTTTGTTATTTAAGCGTTTTAGTGATTCATCGTGTAAGTATTATTACGTATACGTATTTATGTGCTAGTAATGTTAGGTATGAATAAGTGTTAAGGGTTAGAATAAGAATGAAATGTGAATTTCTATTTTTGGAAAGTTAGGTTAAAATAAAAATGAAAAGTTATTTATTTTAGAAGTTTAGTAAATTGCGTTTACGCAAAAAGGTATACTCAAATAAGCTTAGGTTTTTATAAAAAATTAAGTTAATGCAAGTAATTAAGTAATTAATAATTAAATAAAAAAGAAAAAAAAAGAAAAGATAAGGGTTCGGCCGGTTAAGGGATTATGGAGGAAAAAAGGAAACAAATTTGATTATAACTTGGACTCTAATCCTATAGATACTAAACCTTATTATCCCTAAATGACTTTTCAACTCCCCTATACCAATTGATTGGCTGAATATTCAAGAGCAAGAAGAGAAGGAAAATTATTTTTTCAAGTTAGGGATTTTTGTGTTCAAGAATCAAGGGTTTAAGGTACAAATCATCTTCTTTGTTTAGTTTTAATCATTAATTCATGTAACAATTATTAAGATGGATAATTAGGGTTTTATAAAATCTGTAAATTTATATAATTAAACTAGTTAATAATAATTAGGGATGAATTATAAGTATGATGGTGTGTTCGGTTAGGTTTAGAATGCGTTAAAACTTGATTTAGGTTTGAGCAGAATTTAGGGCTGTGTTGTTTCGTGAATATTTAGAGGTTAGAAGCATGAATTGATGTGATTCCAGTGTCTATGATGTATCTTAGAGAGTCTAGTTTCTAGAACATCCGGCCTCGAAAGTTTTTAAGGTCGGGAAGTTGTTCAAATGTTGGTTACGAGAAAAGTTGTCAAAGCAGTAAATTCGGGTCGGATTTAGGTCAGATTACAAGGATTAGCCAACCTACAGGAGTTTATTTCTATGTGTCTATTAAAAATCCCCCAAAGGAGAGCTTCTGATTTGGAGTCTAAGTATGGTTTTTAGGTCCAAACTTTTTAGTGTGCGATCAGATCCGAAACTAAGTAGTTAAAAGTTTGATTTTATTTGGGCCACTTAAGAGTGGAAATAAATTAGTGGATAAATCATGGGGATAGTAAACACATGATATTGAACATGTGATTTTTGGTAAAATTTATAAAGGTCAGTAGGTGTGGTTAGAAAATGGTAAAGTGACACTAAAATTCTACATTTTCGGGTAAATTGTATAACTTTGAAAAAGTGTGTAAACGAATTGGTTAATGACGAGCATGGTGTCGGGGTGATCCATGAGGGTAATTAAACACCTTAGACATCCATCATATGATTGTTATATGTTCTTAAGCTTTTGGCTTAGTAGCGTGTAACACATGTTGTTTTGTTGTTTAGATTTGTGCTAGTGTTTGTGGAAGCTGCAAAGCAATCAGGTGAGTTTCATAGCCCCTTTTTCTTATGTTTTCTTAGGATAAAAATGATGCTATGAGTTAAATGTTTTTAGTTGCTGTGATTATGTGTTTATATGTTATGTGGTACGCTCCATGGCTTTTTGATCAATTAGAGGCGTGTTGAGGTATGTGAGTTCGGTTGGAGAGTGGTGTTTACTACTCAATCAAATCCAACTGAAGGGTTGAAATAAGACTCAATGATGTGTTGGTCTAGGCCTATGTATAAGTTATAGTTGGTAGACTTTTAGGTGCGTAAGTGACATATTTGGGATCGGATGAGTACGCCTACTCAGTGTTGTGATATGGGATCGGATGAGTACGCCTACTCAGTGTTGTGATATGGGATCGGATGGGTACGCCTACCCAGTGTATGATTGTTATGAATTGTTTTAGTAATCGCAGCAATTGTATGAAAGTTTTATATGTGTCTTAAACCTATGACTCTCACCAACATTATGTTGTCATTTAAGCATCATTTTCAGGTGAGCAACATGGGAATAAGATAGAGAGAAGTGGCTAGAAAGAGACCATAGGATGTCGTAGAGATTATTGCTTTATTGTCTTGAATTTTGCATTGTTTGGATTATGAATAAATGTTGCATGTCTTTCTATTGGCGAGAACTATCGTTTCATCAATAAAGACGCCTTTTGGATTTGGTTAGTTTATGGGTATTGTTATGACACTTTGTGTCTATACTTTGCTTATTTATTGCATGTAGAATTCTCTATATAGACGCCATTGTGTTGTGATGATATCCTTTCTCGTTACGCCTCGCGTTTCCGCCTTGGCGGGGTGTGACAGATTGGTATCAGAGCCTTTGGTTATAGAGAAGTAGGTGGTTGAGCCTAGACTATAACCTAGGGGTCCTTCATGTAGATGCATTTAGGGCTTAAGTGTTTAATGCTATAACTGCTATGCCTCCCCTCTATTTTTGCATAGCTTATATATCTTGTATTTTGCTAAGTTGCCATTTTAGTTATTTTGCCTACCATTATCTGATATGATATGTATTACTTTCTTAGTATTTTAGCTATGTTTTTCCCTACCCGTAAGAAGTCTCGTTGGGGCAACCATTTTCCCAACTGGACTTCAGCGTTATAAGGAGCCTCTTTGGAACCGAAGGAGATGGGATAGTTGATTATTTGTCTGATGTGTGTAATAGGGCTGGACCCGCAGAGTCCTGTGATTCTTGTAGAGGCAAAGTCAAACCCAAGCGAGGCCTAGCATAAGTTTATCCCGTCCTTTACCTCGTCATGTTGTTATTGATTATTTCTTTTGGATATTTCGTATTTTGGAAGTCGTTGCGAGACTTTCGTTCCTTTATGTCGTTTCGATTTCAATTTGATATAAGTAAGTAGTTATTTGATGGAGCATCTTTTATGTGTTAAGTTTGAGTGGTTTAAGATGCGCAATGTGGTATATGTACTTATATGTGAATTATGACTGATATGGGTAATCTTGGAAGTAAGTACACGTGTGAAAGGAGGAACTTATAATTATGGTGGCCAACATAATTATAAAGGCCTCACACATAAGGATGGTGGTATGGGTAGATAATTATTCTCTTACCCTAATTGGAGGATATCTTAAGTTGAGTTGTATAGATAGTAAGTTTCCCTTCTATCTAGTAATTGTGGATACCTAGTATTGCTATTATAAAGGTTGCTCGTTTGCTCGGTTGTTTGTTCGGATTTCCTAAGTCTAATCTTAGCATCCCTTCATCGTACTTTGTTAGTAAGGATACCTGATTTTTCCTATTTGACGTCTTGATGTATATTGGTTGTTCGGAATCTGCTCTTTTGGATATAGGCGTGTTCCGTTAGTTCTTTTGTTGCATTGATTACTTGTATGAGTATTAAAGGTTTCTTTTAAGCACTAATTGTTCCTAACATATTAGTGTCGATCATTACTCCCTTCTTTGTATACCCCTTGGTTTTTGTAACCCGTTGGTGACGTGTTAGTATCGACGCTTTTAGGTTTGCTCTGTTGATCGTTATTTTGAAAAAGACCTTACGTTTTCTTTTGCGTATGTAACGTCTTGCATGAGTTTTCTTGTACGAGTTCGTTGATTTTATTTTGAGTATATGGTTCCAAGTATTTTCTTTCGTTTTCAAACAATAGAATTATGTTAGAGTCTGTACGGTGTTTTACGATCCTTGTTGGTATTATGATGTCCTTTGATTGAGTAACATATTTCATAATTGATGTCTAATTATAAAAGTCCTTTTGAAGTATTGTGTTAGTGTTTGAGAAAATTTGTGTTTAAAATGATCCTTGTAAATAGAATATGTTTAAATGGTCTATGCAAATAGGATATGAAAATTGTTGAGTGGTTAAATAAATTTTATTTTATTATAAAAAGCTGGTTTAAAGTGATTCATAGTGGTAAGGTACGATACACCATTAGATAACCATCTCTAGATTTTTATGACAACCAGAATGAATTTTTCAAAGATTACATTTAAGACAATTTCATTATTATTTAAAATGATTTTTATACTTAAAGTGACTTTCTTAATTTAAATCGATTTTTATAAAAACATTATTTAATTTGGTCTTTCGAGTAAAGTCGATAATTGGTATAAGAATTTCCGTCTTTAGTATTGATTTTTTTATGTGTTCATTTGTCGTGGTACGCTTGTTGGTTTTCTTTCGTTGCGTTTTCACTCGGTGCATATACGTATCCTTTCTTTCAAAGGATTCTTATGTCATTTGATCCACGTCTACTTGCATATGTGGAATCTCCTATATGCATTCTAGCCTTTGACTCGATATTCGTTTGTTATCCTATTCGATTGTTCGTAACCCTTGGAGTTCGTTGATACCGTTGAGTCGTGGAAGCTTTGATGTGATTGTGGGAATAGACTGGTTGTCCAAGAGGAAGTTTGTGATAGTATGTCATGAGAAGGTGGTTGAAATACCGTTGGAAGGTAGTAGGAAACTTAGGGTTCAAGGGGAACGTACTTTAGGAGCCGCTAAAGCTTTAATGAACGCGAAGGTAGATGAACCGAAAGTGGGTGATATTTCTGTTGTGAGGGATTTTGTTGATGTGTTCCCAGAAGATTTGTCGGGATTACCACCACAACGACAGGTTGAGTTCCGCATAGATTTGGTTCATGGAGCGACGTCAGTTGCGAAGTCTCCATATCGTCTAGCACCCTTAGAAATGCAAGAATTGTCTAAACAACTTCGAGAGTTGCAAGACAAGGGTTTCATACGACCTAGTCATTTTCCGTGAGGAGCACCAGTGTCGTTTGTTAAGAAGAGAAGCATGGAGTTCATTTGAAGTTAGTGTTGGAATTACTGAGGAAGGAGAAGTTGTATGCTAAGGTTACTAGTGTGAGGCAGTGAAGAATTGGGAAGTACCTATGACACCATCCGAGATATGATTATTCTTAGGATTGGCAGGTTACCTACCTACGTTTCATCACAAACTTTTCTAAGAATGTTAAACCCATTACTTCCCTAACTGAGAAGGATCAGAAGTATGAGTGGGGCGCATAACGAAAAGAGGCTTTCCAGACTTTAAAGAATGATTTGTGTGACGCTTTGATAAATTGAATGCAGTGGTTCATGCGTTGAGTAGAAAGGGAGAGTGAAACTAAGACGAGTAAGAGCAAGGTTCATGACTATCCAGTTAAATGTCAAGGACAAGATATTGGCTACTCCAAGTGAGACGTCTAAGGTAGAGAACGCACCAGTAGAAATGCTGCAAATGGAAAAGAGGGCATATGATGGTTAGTACTTTAGGGATTAAATTGTATAGTGAGTATGAGTATGAAATTCGCTACCATCCAGGTAAGGCAAATGTGGTGACTGATGCGTTAAGTAGGAAGGAACGAGTGAAACCTAGACGTGTTCGAGCGATGGCTATGACCATTCAATATAGAGTAAGAGGAATGATACTGGCAGCCCAAAGTGAGGCGTTCAAGCAAGAGAACGCACTCGCAGAAAGGCTACATGGTTTAGATCAACAGATGGAAAGGAAAGAAGACGAGAATTTGTATTTTATGGATCGTATTTAGGTTCCATTGGTAGGAAGTGAAATGGGTGAGGCTCATGCATCAAGGTACTTGGTACATCCGGGAGCGGATAAGACGTACTATAACCTTGGAGACATGTATTGGTGGCCATGAATAGAGAAGGATAATGCTACCCATGTTAGCAATTGTCAAATTTGTTTAAGAGGTGAAGGATGCAATGTGAAAGACTTTTGGTGTGAAACTTGAAGATTGATGATGATGATTGCTAGATCACTTCTGGTCTTCAGAGGACGATGTAACATTTTGATCCATTCGAAGCATGTCCCGAACAACATGATGCTTCGCTTGGATAGTCCATGGAAGGAAAAGGCGCAAATTTATTGTTATAGAATAATAATATTTTAAGTGTTTTTATTTGTTAATTATGTTTAGTATCTCTTGTATGTTCTTCATTTAGTGGGGATTATAACATATGCAATGATGTCATGCCTTAAATGATGTAAGCGCTTATGTCATAAGGCAATTATGTAAAAAAGTAAGTATGCTTGTACTATAAGCTTGTGTGTTGTACCAATCAAGGCTATAAATAGCCATGTATCTTGCCATTGTAAGGCATAAAAAATTGGAAGTAATATATGAGTGTTTCTTATACTTCTCTCTCTACAGTCTTCTCTTTATAACATTCTCTTAACTTATTAAGTTTCTTCTACATATAGTCTAGTCTTCCATAGTTCTTACAGGTCTTCTAAGATCTACAGAGCCCCCGACCCTTTGGTTTCTCCCGATCTTTTATTATGTATTTTGACTCCTGTATTCCTTCCTCCATCAGAGCCATACGCTCATTCATGTTTGCCTCATATACTTACTTTATTTAAGTTCTGATTAGTATGCTATGTGATTGCAGCTAGTTGTGATCTTTCACATCAGAACCTCGGGATTTTACTTTAAAAACCTTAAGTATATAGTTTTAAGAAATTGGTGTCATTTATTTTCTATCTTCTATCAGGGCCGTTGCAGGATATGTAAGTCGACAATAGTGGTCGCAGTTGTTTCCTCTAGGAGAGTATATAATTAGAAAATAAAGTCTATAATTCTTAAAATCATGAGTAGCAACAACCTCTTTAGTTTTTCATCTTCCTCTAGCTTTCGTCAGTCCTCTGCATCTAAAATAGATCAACTATATGAAATTTCATATGTTCTAGATGATTCCAGAATTACCGTAAGTGAAATGCCTTGGTAAACCTTACTAATCTTTACAAGCCAACAATTCACTCACAAAAGGAGTCAAACAATTATAGGTTTTGCAACAAACAAACAAATCAAAGAATTTTGTCTAAACCTCTAAATTTGACTACCGTCATTTGACCAGATCCCAGGCTTGAACACTTGGTATTTTGTCCACTACATTGACTTCCTCATCTTTGTTTTGCACAGGATACTACAGTATTCATTTTGGTGCTATAAGAGTGGGCTAGCATTAAATCTTCATGGCAGAAGAAGTTTCTTTTTTCCATTGCATATTCTCGTATAGCTTGCTTGAATCAAGGTTTGTAGAATCCAACACGCATAGTATGGTACCATACAAACTACCTTAAACGCAGGAACAATTTTTGTTACGTTTTACCAAAATTTCAACATGCCTCTCAATGATCCATCATTACTCACAGCTCTCAAAGACCAAATCCATATTGGCTGCACACCTTAAGTGAATACATTCCAGGCTACCTTTCATTACAAAATGACATACCGAGTCCAAAATCATTTGCTAGACATCTGGTTTCCAGGACAAGATATTGCAGCGAGATGCTTTGTTATAGGGGGATGTGTTGTCTTTAACGCAACACCAACTGTACTTATAATACCCCAAGGGCTGTTATCCGGATGAATTAGTTAAATTGCTTCAAGAATAATGGATACCTAATTATGAACAGATTCATCAGGCTCTTGTTCGGTCAACATCAGCTCCAGAATTTATGAGACACGAGAATGGCTTATTCGAGATCAAATTCTCATCCTCACAACCCAAGTCAGAAAATGTTTTTCCTATGGATTTATTATGAATCACACAAGAGATCAGGAGCCCGCTCAAGAAAGTTAAAACACATCCTGGGGGGATTATGAATATTGTGAAAGTTGCCTAGATGAAGCCGCAAAAATTGATGATGATGAAGATCTTCCTAAGAAGCAGAAATCCTCGTAACAAAAACTCCAAAGAAGGTATGAAAAAGGTGATCCAACAGTTAGACTTCTTTTAGAACCTTTAGTAAAATTTGACTATTATGTCTTGTACCCAAAAGTAGAACCAAGCCAACCGCTATCACCACCACACAAGACTCCACCATCACTACATAAACCCCCGCCAACATCACCACCACCACCTAAATGATCACAATACAACATAAAGGGAATTCCAAAAGGACTATGAAAAATTTGAAATGTACTTCATTTGAACATTTGATTTCATGGCTTGAACCGGAAAATGCAGAATCAACCGTCCAGGGTTGATGTAGAAGATTGAAGAACACCAGGGAAAACCAAAACAGAGACTCCCACAGAGTTCAAAGTCCGCATAAAGACAATACTTCACTTTCGACGACGTACCACCATCAAAATGGCATGAAAGAAGCATCGAGATGCTAACTTGGTGTACTGCAGAATTGCAGTATTATACCATTGACGTAGTCATAAAGAGATTCTTAACCAGGCTCCAAGGACGTCTTCTTTGAGATAGTTCCAGTCTTGGCGAATATCGTCAACTTCAGATACAACAGTCAATATCTCCTGAAGCATTCATGAGTATTATATACTCAGAATTTATTGGCAGCTCGTGGGAAGACACAACCCATGCTAGAAAAGAATTCCTCAAGATGAACTGTTGTTCCTTCTAGAAGAAATATTTATAAAAACACTATGATCGCATGTCCCAGCGATTCTACTTTTTAAATGGAGTAGATGATGTCAATCTAAAGCAAGTATTTCTTAACGCTTTTCCAGAAATAGCCCAAACAACCCTTGGTGAGCTGTACCAGTTAATTCTTAATGCTTTGGCAAAACTTTGCAACCAGAAAAAGTTCCTTGCTGAATTCGAAAGAACTAGAAAACGCCTTGGAACAGCATGTGATGACAAATACCTGCAGATAAAATGTAAAGATATGTCATCATGCGATTGTACTCACACAAAAAAGAAATTCCACTCTAAAAGATTTTCAAGTCTCTCTGGTAAACCTAGTTTTCTAGACGAAGCAGCAAGAAGTGGAAATTCATAAGAAAGAAAAAGCAACGAGGCAGAACATCTGACAGGTTACTTCCATTTGCCAAAAAAGTGGTCATTTTACAAGAATTATTCGGATAAGAAATATTCAGCATGATCCAGGCTTTTTAAATCACGTAGAACAGTTTGATGATTCCTTAATCTAGAGTTACTATTATTCTCTAGTGATGAGCTAGTGGATAAGTCTGTGCGACGTTCGCCTTCTCAGAATTTTCATCCGATGATGATTCTAACACAGATTCACTTGAAAGTGATTCTGATATTGGGGTCCACATGATCAACCGAATACCGCACGTGTTACCAATACAAGAGGACCCACCATTGCTACTAGCAAAAGATCACCTCCTTACGGATGCATACGCCAAGCCTATTCCGGTTATTACTTTCTTTGATACTGGTTCCTCAGTCTCCATTTTGAATCCTATTTTCTCCCAAATTCACTAATTGGAAGCCTTCTACACCAGATTTCCATGGTGCTTATGGGGAAAAATTTGTCATTGATAAAATAAGCATCCCTATTAACATTCGGTTGTTTCCAAAAATGCGTAATTAAAAGAAGGCTCCTAGGCTCAAGCTCCCATGGAAAATATCTTTTGATTGGTTTTGACATCTTGCATAAACTACCAAACTTACGTTGGTCATGTGAAGGTCTTCTTTACATAAGCTTTTTTAATCCATGGACAGCGAAGCATCACCCCACCCATATTCATTATCAACAGTATAAAGCAAAGACTCATCCAAACCTGTTGTGCCTCCTCCCATACTGAATTCCTAACCAAACACCCTTCATCGTTATGGTTGAATCCTTCATTTTTTTTCTCACTCCCTTTTAAACAAAACGAAGATGTTAACCCTACAAAAACAAGTCACCCTAGAATGAACCCTGATCATTACCAACTTGCTAAGGAAGAGTGTGAACAACTGGTTTCCCAAGGCATTATTGAACCCACTACCTCACTATGCGCATGTAAAGCTTTTTATGTAAATAAGAGAAGCGAGCAAGTTCATGGAAAACTGAGATTGGTTATTAATTATCAGCCTCTAAATTATTTTTTAGCTGATGATAAATTCCCACTCCCGCAAAAGAAATCCTTGTTTCAGCACTTGGTAGATGCTAAAGTTCTTTCTAAGTTTGATCTCAAATATGGGTTTTGGCAGTTAGGTATCAAGCCTGAAGACAGACTAAAAACGGCGTTTTGTATACCAGATCATCATTACCTATGGAAAGTAATGCCGTTTGGTTTAAAAATGCTCCATTAGCTTTCCAAAAAGCAATGATAACCATTTTTGAGCCAATCCTTGCCAATATACTAGTATACATTGATGATATCCTCTTGTTTTCCCTGGATGAACAGTCTCATGGTGCGCTTTCTTCAGAATCCCAGCGTCGTGCGGGGATCTCCCCACAGCCCAGACAGCAGCCCACCAAACATGAGGTCAGCCCCACACATTGCAGACAACGAATTACTTTCATAGTTTTATTCTCTAGTCACCAAGTATGGGATTATGTTATCAGAGAAGTAAATGGAAGTTGGAGTGACTACAATCTAGTTCCTTGGCATGGAAATCTCTGACGGGAAATACCAGCCCCAACCATATGTGGCCTAAGAATTACTAAAGTTCCCGGATGAATTATCTTCACAAAAGATGATTCAGCAGTTCCTAGGGTTAGTCAACTATATGGCAGATATTTTACCAAAACTGACACATCACACAGCCTTGTTGTTCCCCATGTTAAAAAAGAATCCCCCACAGTGGACATCAAGACAAACGGAAGCAGTGAAAGCGATCAAGTGCCTAGCAGAAAAGATGCCTCCATTAAAGATTCCTGCCTCCGCAGAAAAAAGAATCCTATAGACAGATGCAAGTGATGAGTGTTGGGGAGCGGTCCTACTTGTTCAAGATAATAATAATAAAAGTCACGTTTGTGGATACAAGAGTGGCACGTTTAAAGCATCCGAGTAGCATTATCACTCCACGTTTAAAGAAATCCTTGCAGTCAAACGAGGCATTGAGAAGTTCCAATTTAATCTAATAGGACATGAGTTCCAAGTTGAAATGGACATGTCTTTCTTTCCACGAATGCTACAGTTCAAAAGAAAGATGCTCCCTCATGCACAACTTTTGAGGTGGTCAAATTGGTTCTCACCGTGGAAGTTCATAGTAAAACATATCAAAGGAACAGAAAACGTCCTTGTAGACTTTCTCTCTCATCCATAGACCTACAAATAAGAAGAAAACTAATAGATTATGCAGCCAAGTTCAGGAAACACCCTCACACCTTATTCTCAATGGTGTTCTCGGTCGCTTCCCATAAGGAAGAAGGATCTTCTTCCACCCCCACTCCACCGATCCCTGTTTTTGATCTACTAGAGGAGATAGTTGAAACGATTAGAGTCTTGAGTTTTAAGAAAAGAGCTAAATTATGCTACAAAACGTTTCTTACTATCCTCCTCAGAACCGTGGTAGTTATGCATAAGGCCTCAGTGTCACCAGACTAAACATTCCTCAAACATCTTCCAATCCCTATGACTATGAAGGTTTCCAAAAGAAGCATTGTGCTTCTTCTACTACCTCTTTGAAAGCTTCACGATTGGCATAACCTTCAATGCAGAAAAACTCCTATCATATGTCGTTAAGAGCCAGTTTAAGGATGCCTCCCCCCCTCACTCTAAACATTTACTTACTCTGCTACAATTGTTTGTCCCACATCACCAATGGACCAGATGGTTAACAACCACCGGAAAAGGGACTTACGTACTGGTAATGTTTCGAAGGCCAGGGTCTTTCCTACCACCTAAAGCCGTTAATGATGATGGATCAGTTATGTACCACGCCCCATATTGCTTTATTCATGACTGGTACAAGGTTAACCCATCCAGCAGTAGTGTTATTTTGTGAAAGACAAAACTTGAACCTTTTTACAATTAACAAGAAGTTTGATGGCAAGAGCAAATGGCATTGACCTAGACAAGATTCTGTATTACGTAATGTGAAACATATCAGTATGGAGTAAAGACCATCGAGATGCATAGAAATGGGCGTTAGAACAAAGAAGGCTAATGTAACACCCCCAAATTAGGTCGCAGCGGAATAAGGGTCCGGGGCGTGTTACTTCATAGATCAATAGCACAAGATATATAAGAACGACACAAAAAGTCGTTTAAAATGATACATTGGATTTTTAATTAAAGACTTTATACACAATGCGATTTGCTTTCTGCTCATTGTTAAATTATTACAAAAAGATGTTGATAATTTTCAAAATGTGATGCCATAAATCTCTTAAGCGTTGCAATCCCAAAATAAAATCCAATGCTTCCTGGCACCTTATGTCTATTGACCTCCTGAAAACATTGCTTAAAACGTCAACAAAAATGTCGGTGAATTCATAGGTTTGATAAATCATAATATGCAGGACCGCAAGACTTTTCCCGTGATAATGCAACGCATGGTCTTTACACTAAGCTATGACACTGAAATCGACAATATTTCTTGAATTAAATTATGTATTGCAATTTAGCCCTTCGGATGTCTAACCCTAAACATCCAAATTCGGACATGCTATAAAAGTTCGTTCCTTTGTGATAGCTGTTCACCAGAACGGGCGGTGGTAGTTTTCCCAAATAGGTCTATTAAATAATATTCGCGCTCACATAATGTAATTCTCAATTACATCTATGCAAATTGACAGTTCATGACATGAGATTAACTGGGTTATTCCGCAACCTTATGGCAAAATGTAATCAATTATAAATTATACACTTGCGTCCAATTTATAAACAAAGCTTGTTTTTCCACCCATAATTATAAATCATTGGGAATCGTTTAAATATATGTGGGGCATGAACTCACCTTGAGTTCTGATAATCAAATATCGCAGATAAAAGGTTTCACGTATAAAGATCGAATGCAAACCTAAATTAAACTATCATAGGTCGTATTATAAGTACCATGTACTTCGATTACTAACATCATTACAGTCTATGTTTAGTCACAAATCATTATATCGTTCGGGTATCATATCAAGAGGTCATGTAGTGAATACGTTTTATGAGGAGCTAGGACCGTCTTTAAGTCGTTAAATCCAGCAATCGTCGATACGCCACCCCGAAGAGGCCCCATTATGAAACTCCCTAGTAATTTTAGTACTTTGATAACCACTTATAATTCTATATTGGTCAATCACCGACTAATGGTTTTGTTAAAAATCGTTTAATAAGTTAAAAACGTTTATAATTATCGTTTTAGTAAAACTTAGATAACTTTTGCGTTTTAAGCCAGATTTTTAACGTTGTTATGCCCATCTTTTCGGATTGGTCGAGTTATCATAAATTTGACATTTTCAATATTTGAACACCTCTGTGTGATACAGTAACTTTTACTGTTACTCATCAGACGTGACTTTTATTTAAATCGTTTTGTTGTTCGGTTAAAGCCGTAAATGTATATTTTATTCGTTATAGCTCCGTTTTTAACGATTTCTTTCGAGACGTTTTTCGTATTGAAAATCTATTAATTTATAAGGTTTACATAAATGTATCATTTGTACATGATTAGTAACTTTATAAAAAATAGTTTTATAAAAGTATTACTTGTCATTAAACTCGCGAATTTCTAACTCGCCGTTATTATTAAAAAAATTACGATTCTTATCATTTTGGAATTCTAAAAATATGTATTATTTATTAAAAATATCAAACTTTCTGTTTGAATATTTTTATAAAAAGGTTTTATAAAAATTCTTTTATAAATCCGTTTTATTTATCGTATACTTGTTATTTAACGTACTTTTTCGTTATTATCCGTTTGTCAAGTTTCTTACCCTTTTCGGAATCGTCGTTGAAATTTATTTTCTTAGAAAAAAATAAAATAGTATTATTTTTATAACACTTTTGGACAGAATGTTTATATAACATCCAGTCATAAGTCCAATTTTGACCTAGTTTTTATGTTTTACCCACTTTATACTTTTTTACATAATAACATAAGTATAACAGTCTTTCATCTTGTTATATCTTATTTTTAATGTTCATATAACATTACTATTGGTCCATATCTAACCTTAACATGTCATTGTATTTCTTTTACTTGAATCATAATAAGAAACTTTTTATAAAACCTAATTAACATCAACACTTTTTAGCTTAATTAGATTGTAAATACTTAGGTATCCATTTATAACTTTCATATACTATCAATATAAACATGTGTATAAGTTCATTAAAACTTTATTTGCAAGGCAAAATCCATGTTTACAAGTTAATAACATATCCTAATGGTGATTTCAACATATTAAACATCCACATATTTATATAATAATATAAATGAAATAAGTTAGGGCTTAAGATATCCTTAATGAGATGATGTAGGATGATGACAAATAAGTGTTAAACCCTTGTTTAGACTTTAAACTCAATATTATAACCAAGAAACCCTAGTTTCCAAATCAAAACCCAATTCTTGATTTCTTGCTTCAACACTTGTAAATAATTAATCAATGCTTCAAAATACTTTGAGGTATCTTAGATATGTTATGAGAGTGTATGTAAATAGGTTATATAAAATTTTGTTTCTATATGTATAGTTTATGGGGGGGGGGGGAGGGTTGAGCCGTGGGTTTTGGCTTAGAGAGGAGGGAAAGAAGATGATTTTTGTTAAGGAAAATACTTGTTGTGACTAACTTATGAAAAAGGTAAGTGTTATATATATATAAGGAACTAGTAAAGGTGCAAGTAACTATCAAAGACCATGTGGTCAATGGTCTTAGGAGGGGAGGGGCGGCAAGATGAGGGTTTTGGGGAAAAGTTGGTCAATTTCACTATATACTAGGTTAGGTCTTTACTAACTTCTTATGTACATGTCTTGGTCATTAATTCTTATGTCTCTTTGTCATAAAAAAGTAGAGAACATCCCATTGAATTAAGGAAATGTGTTGGCTTGAAATATCTAGCTAGATTATTTACTTGCATAAAATGGAAGTAAACTTTTATATAATGGAAGTATATCATGTAAAGTGAAGTCTTGTTAATAGAAGTATACTTGTAACAATAAGTCTTGACTATTTCTAGCATATATGGGGCGCCACTTTTATAAATGTAGTAAAGTTTTATAAACTTTTTGATCATTGAAAAATAATACTAGACATTTGTTGAAGCGTAGAAATATTTTTGAGGTTCCGGGTATGCCTAAACGTACTTTATCGCGAAACGTATACACTTTATGTATCCGATAAAAATAAAATGAACAAAGACCATAATTATTCTCAAAATACTGTTACGCTTAATACTTGATTGATGTAAACACTTAATTGTTTGATGCCCGTTTACATTGAACGCTAATTTTTAGCTTACGCGATTTTACTTAATTCATGAAATCACAAGCAAACGCGTATAATACAAAAGGTACATTGTAGATTTATCGACGTCGTCAATGACTTGAAAACACAGGGTGTTATAGACTTCCCCCGTTAAACGAGCCTTGTCCTCATGGCTTACGATGTAGTACTTGACGACGGTGTGGTCTTGGCGAAGAGGTGTGGATATTTCTTCTTGAATTGGTCTTCACATTCCCACATGAACTCAGGACCTCTTTTGGAGTTCCATCAAACCTTGACTAATGGGATCCGGCTTCGCTTCAACCATTTAACTTCACGACCCACTATTTCTACCGGTTCCTCAAAAAATGGTTTTGTATCCAAATTAAGGTCCTCTAACGGAACGGCTAATGGCTCGTCGGCATGAACTTTTTCCGGTTGGACTCATGGGATGTATTATGAACTGCTACTTCAGTCTTCAGAAGCCTCGAGTGTAAGCAACCTTTCCAACTTTTCTAACACCTTGAAAGGTCAAAAAACATACCTAGGGTTTAAAACTTCCCCCCGTTTCGCCAAAAGTTTCGACCTTTCCAAAGGTGAAACTTTAAAGCTTATAATTTTATCCCTGCCCGAATTGGTATTCCATGATGTTTACGCTTAAAGTTAGCGTAACTTTCTTGTCGATCACGAGCGGCTTGCATCCTTTGCTTGATTTGGATGATTTTTCTTAGTGGTCTCTTGAATTTAGTTCTGGACCGAGTATATGTGCTTCACCAACTTCAGTCCAATAACAGGTAACGACACTTTCTACCCTAAAGTGCTCACTCGAATGGTGCGGCTTGATGCTACGCGTGATAGCTATTGTTGTATGAAACTGACTAATGGCAATATGGTTAACCCAACCCTTTTCCAAAGTCAATGCACAAGCCACGCAGCTTATCCTGAGAGTTTGAATGGTCCTCATCGTTTGCCCGTTGTTTGGGGATGGTACGCAATTACTCATATCTAAATTAGTACCAAAGCGTTTGAAGTGACCTCCAGTAATTTGCTGCGAATCTTGGGTCGCGATCAAATGTTTGAATCAAGTTTCTTGTCTCCGTGACCACCACCTTAGTTACATTCTTGCAAGTTATCCTCAAAGGATCAGTCTCTTCTCATCGGTTGTGAAGATCGCAGACTTAGTGAGTCGGTCAACAATCACCAAATGGTTGTGTAGCTTGCGAACCGACTTAGGAAGTTAGTTAACAAATCCTATAGGTGATGTGTCCCACTTCCATTCAGGTATCTTATGTGTGTACCAACAATTCATGATGCCTTTGATGTTCGGATTTGACCTTAGCACAGGTCAAACATTGACTAAACATTAGGTGGCCAATGTCGGGCTGTCATGTTAGGACACCCAATATAGCTTCTTCTTGTCTTGGTTACATTTTGTCGAAACCGATGAATAGAGTATTTGATTTGTGGACTCGTGCATGATCACAAGAGTCCGCCAATATCGCCATAACAAAGGTAACCAGCTCTGCCATGAGGCACAGGGTTCCATCCGCCGTGGGTTCCAACTTTTGTTACCATAAGTGGCTTTTGGAGAATTTAGCGTTTTCAATCAACATTCCCCCAACGTCTTCACTCTTAATGTTCTCTGGTTTTTGCGCTTCAGTCTGAGCATTTAAGATCTGTTTGGGAAGATCCAAGCTAATAGTCATGACTAAGGCATCGACACTATTTCGGTGGTTTCTCGTTCTTTTCCTGCGCAAAGCGATCAGCAATGACATTTGCTTTCCCGGGTGATAACGAATTATCGCAATCTAATCACTTAGCAACTTAACATCGACGTTGCTTCTAGTTCAACTCTTTTTGATCTAAAATGTGTGCAAACTCATTATGATCGGTGAAACACCGTACATTTAGGTTCCATTATAACGAATGTCTCCCAGATCTTGAGAGCGAACACCCACTTGCACCAAGTTCTAAATCATGAGTCGTATAGTTCTTCTCATGAATCTTCAACTGGCGTGATGCATAAGAAATCACTTTTTCTCTCTGCATCAACACAGCGCCCAAACCCTTCTTTGAAGCGTCGCAGTATGCGATGAAATCTTCGCTTCCTTCAGGTAATGCAAGGATTGGTGCACTACACAATTTCTGCTTCAACAGTTGAAAGGCTGCTTCTTTTTTATCACCCCACTCAAACTTGGATCTTCTTTTGAGTAAGCTTAGTCATTGGTTTGGCGATCTTTGAAAACCCTTCAATGAACCTCCGGTAATACCCAGCAAGACCTAAAAATTGACGAATCTCCGTTGGTGACTTAGGAGATGTCCAATCTTTAATGGATTCAATCTTGGCTGGATCCACATGAATTCCTTCACTATCGATCACGTGACCGAGGAACTGTACTTTAGGAATCCAAAATTCACATTTGGAAAACTTGGCATACAACTCCGCCTTCTTAAGCGTTGCTTGGATTTGCTTATGGTGTTTTTGTGTTCTTTCTTGTTCTTCGAATATATCAGAATATCGTCAATAAAGACAATCACAATTTATCCAGATATGGTTTGCATACCCGATTCATAAGGTCATGAATACGGCAGGTGTGTTTGTCAAACCAAATGGCATAACTTGAAATTCGTTTATGGCCGTTTCCGTAAGAGGGTTCTGAGAAGGCATGTCTTTCGGATGTCTTCTTTTCGAACCCGCATATTGGTAATGACCTGACCTTGGTCGATATTTTCGAGTAGACACTGACCCTTGAAGCAGATCAATAAATCATCAATTCTTGGATGCGGTTAACGGTTCTTCACCGTTTAGTTTATTCAAATTCCCAGGTAATCAATGCCACATCGGATATGATCGTCTTTCTTCTTGACAAAAAGACCGAAAAGCTCCCCAGGTGAGGAACTGGGTCTTAAGAGCCTTTAACGGAATCTCTTTCAGTTCGCTTCAGATAACTCTTTCATTCGGAAGGCCGCCAATCGATAAGGTTGCCCGTGCTTCAGGTTGCAACACCAGGTACCAAATCAATTTGAAAACTCACTTTGTCGAGTCGGAGGAAGACCCGGCAAGGCTCTCAGGGAATACTTCAGGAAAGTCTGAACTTTTGGTAGTCCTCAAGTCGCTTTTCTCGGCTTGTCTTCAACCTCTTTTGCAGTGACATGTGCCAAAAAGATAGGAAATCCTCTTTCCATGTACTTCTGCGTTTTAGTGCACGAAATGATGTTTAATCGTGTCACATTTCCCTGGTGACTTCCATCACCGTGTATGATTAAGGTTTTATTTTCTCCAAGGTTGCGAACATATTTCGGCTCACACAATGATCGCTTGGTACTTCGCCAACCAATCCATACCGATTATAGCATCGAAACTACCAAGTTCTACAAGCATTAAGTTTATGTGGAATTGGTGGTTTAGGAAGTTTAATGTGCAACCCTTAAGTATAGTGTTTAACCCAATTATCCTACCAGTCAGCTAGTTTCGACATCTTAATATGTGAATCTGGGTAGATGGAGTGATGTCAATTTTGGTGAGCTAAATGCTGTAGACACAAAAAACTTCGATCGGACCCATATCAAATAAGATATAAGCATAGCGGTTGTTTAGATGGAACGTACCCGCAAGACGTTGTTGGTTTGACCCCGCATTTTCCAACCACATACACCTTTGCTGGAGCCTGTCATTCCCGCTTGATTACTACGGTTCATCGGTTCAGTTTGGGAGTTTCTTTTAAAATGTCCTTGAGCTCCGCACTCATAGCAACCGTTGCCCTTCTGATTATTGTTGTTGTTGTTGTTGCTGTGGTTGTTGTTGTTGTTATTGTTGTTGTTGGCAGGCCGGATTCTACAGTCCTGGGTCACATGGGCCAACCCTCTTACAGTTACTGCACTTGGGTGGACAAGGACCTTCATGATTGTAATTACACTTGGAACACAGAGGTTTAGAACCTTGGGTATGGTTTCCTGTCACAATGCCTTGCAGTGTAGGCCCTCGGCTTGTGTTTGCCTCTTTATTCTGTTGGTTTGTTTTGATGTACTTAGAAAGATCATCATACTTTCTTTTCCTTTCTGCCTGACGTTCAGCGTAGGCATGGGTCTTTTCATCCATCAGCTCAGTTGTAAACTCGATAGCCTCTTGCATAGTTTTCGGCTTTGATGCCCCTTTACACATGCCATATATCATATCGGGCAAGCCACGATATATTTTTCATCTTGTCTATCTCTTCTGGAAATCTCCCCCCCTGGAAACATCAAAGCTGTTGCTGAAATCGATCGTCTATAGGCCACACATCCGTGCCTTGACCTTATGATCTCCACATCTTGTCTCAATTTCTTGATCTCCCCTCGGGCGAGTATTTATTCAGTCATCATTTCTTTGGCTGCCATGGCATGCATGAGCTATTCAAGGAGTAGTGGTCTTAACTTTGCATTCCACCATGTAGGCATCGTTTCTTGTAGGGTGCAAGTCGCGAATTTGGGACTTGGACTAGTGCTGTGCTATTTGCTAGTTGCTAAACACAGACTCATTTTCTCTAAACCACGAGTGAGCGACAACTCCTCAGTGCCTTTGAAGTCCAAAGGTTTGCATTTTAAGAATTCAGAGTAAGAGCATTCGGAGCAGTTTGGGCTGGCCTGGGTCCTGAAAACCCCCCATTTGCTATTGTAGCCATTTCTAACCCCTGCTTGCTTCTGCTTCAGCCCTTGCTGCTAGCAAACTCCTTGGTTAATTAAGGCCTGAAGTTGTGCCTCGAGTAACAGTTGTGGTTGTTTTGTTGGGGCAGGTGTAACTGGTGGGATGGGTTGACTTGTGGTTCTCTTTGGTTGCCATTTTCTTCAATCACAGAAAATACTATTACCCGCTTAGATTTCCATACAAGTCACACGTGACATAAACATAGACAGCATTAATAAAAAGATCCACATCACACAGTGAAACATACCAACCACACAAGATCGACATAAACATAATACATCACATTCCATATATAATCTGGAAATATACATGATTGTTTGGGTTCATAATGATTCCCTATCGCTAAGTTACAAAATGTGAATCAACATAGCGCCCTACTTGCGGGTGTTACCCGTAATACTTCGTAGGCTAGACTCAGGATAGCTTAATAGAAATAAAAGTCTATACTGGATAGCTAACCAAAACAAAACGATCTATACCGTCTGCTAGCGGGAGTAAACCCATTTAAAAAAGCTTAACAGACTGCATAGTAGATACAATCATATACCAAAGTTTAGAACTGCTACCCGGTCCTCCAAATGTGTCAAGCGTGCTCCAGCCTTCAGGGCCTGGGTACGCATTGATGGCTGAAAAAGCAAGATCATCTGCAGCCTGACGGCATGCCACCTCGTTAGAGACGCACTCAGTCTCTAATACTGTAACTCGTGCCTCTAATGCCCTGCAGTGAGCCTAAGGACCTAGGCCAAGGCTGAAGGGTCTCCATACTTCTCTTGGTGTAGCAAGTCTCTCTTTCTCCTCAATACCTCAATTTAACTTTGATACAACGTAGCAGTCGGTTTAAGAGTTGTCTTGATGATCACTCATAGTTGTCCTTAGTAGGTCTGCCAAAAGTATTACAGCACCACGGTTCTTAAACCCACAACACAATGTCTATCATGTTTAAAACACTACTAACCATGAAACTTTTGTTCCTAGAACACGCAGAAAAGAAAACCAAACAATTTGAAGTTGACGCCACTGCAAAAGGGACCTCAGTCATTCATCCTATTAACCGCGTCATTTCTTTTTACCTTTGTTCTTCTTACTCTTCTTCGCCTTGTTGTTTCCCTTCCCTTTGTTGTTTCTCGCATCCTGAGTGTTATCACCGCTAGTTTGATTTTCTAACACCTTTGTTTCCTGAGACTCATGACATATTTTTTATGAAATCATCTATCTTTGGCCTTTCACCTTGCAACCTCTTCACAGAAAGTTTCACATCCTTCATCAAGTCTGATTGCTTGATATCCGGTCGACTGAAAAAGATCAAAAAACCTAAGAAATTTTAATAGGGATTGTTGTTTGGTACGGTTTAAAGTTTAAACAATAAAAAACCGCTTCAGAGTTCAAAATTTACAATAGTGCAAATCTAACCTTGTTTCGAATGCAAAAGAAAGCTTCTTCAAACAATTAATTGCATTACATGCAACCACTATATCTTCGTCAGAAAAAGATTCTAGATTTACAAAGGCAGTAGCTAATGTGCCTTTATTTATCTCAAGTTCATCCTGGCAAGAAAACAGGTAAGTCATAAGGCATTAAACTTACACTAATGGTGATAATATAAACATAAATCATTCATTATAAACAGAATGACGTATATTACCTGAATCATTCTTGCAGCAGATAATTTGTTTAGTGCCACCCCCTTCTTCGCGTTTATAGCCTTGGATATTTCTTCTATGACTTTCCAATTCATTGGCAGTACCACACGAGTCATATTCATGTCAGTGTCCGGTAATGTTTCTGAAGATGATACCTCATGTATTGTCCCAGCGTTATCCGTCTTTGATGATGTGGGGATATTATGGGTATTTTTCCTCGAAAACAAATCGCTCATAATCTCCGATTTAGAATTCTCAAGATCAACAAATATAGCACAAGGAGCATTTACTTCTGGACTCACATTTCCTGATCTAACAATCAGGAGAGGATCATCTATGCTTAAAAAAGCTTCTGCAACAACTTCTGGATCCAGGTTCAATTTTTTATTTGTCCTTTTCCTTAGATGATCACGCACACACTTCTTAGGAAGCAAGTATGCAAAGTTGTCGCAACCTGACAGCAACTCGAGTAAGAAGTGAGAATGCTTTGGTAATTTCAAACATATTAAGGACACTATCATAACCAGCCTCAATATTAGAAGTGGATAATAAGAGCCATCAGTACCTAGATTTCAAATCCATGATATAGTTTTAACTGTGTCATCACTACAACAAAATGAGCCTAATGCAACATTTTACAAGCAACACTTTTTAAATGTGTTGCATTTTTTATAAGATTGATAAAAGAGCAACAATTTGAGGCGGCAAAACAGGCGGGCCGGACGGGCGCGGGCATCAGGCAAAACGGGCACGAGCTAAAACGGGCACTAATGGGATAAATGCAACTTGGGTTATCGCTACTTAGGCAAACATGTAATCAATATAAAATATCCACTTGCGTCCAATTTATAAAACAAAGCATGTTTCCACCCCATAGTTATAAATCATTGAAATCGTAAAAATGTGGGGCTATGAACTCACCTTGAGTTCTGATAATCCAAATATCACAGATAATGCGTCACGCAAATCGTCAGATGCAACCTATTTAATTTAAGGTCGTATAAGTACCATGTACTTCGATTAACTAACATCATATACAGGTCTATGTTAGTTACATCATACTATCGTTCGGGCTATCATAATTAAGAGGTCATGTAGTGAACGTATGAGGAGCTAGGACACTTTAAATCGTAAATCCAGCAACTCGTCGATACGCCACCCCGAAGAGGCCTCATTATGAAACTCCCTAGTAATATAGTACTTTGATAACCACATATAATTCTATATAGTTCAATCACCATCTAATTGTTTTGGTAAAAATGTGGTTAATAAGTAAAAACATTTATAATTACCGTTTTAGTGAATATAGCATAACTTTTGCGTTTTAAGCCCGATTTTGACGTTTCTTATGCCCACGCTTTCGTATTAAGACGAGTTATCATAATTTGACATTTTTATATTTTTGACCCTCTGATGAACAGTACTTTTACTGTTCATACCAGTTATAAATTCATTTTTATAACTTAAATTAACGTAATACTCGTAAACGTCATATTTTATTCGTTATAGCTCCGTTTTTAGTGATTCTTTCGAGCACGTTCTCGTTAATGAAAATTCTATCAATTTATAAGGTTTACAAAAATAAAGTTTCTGTCATGAATAGTGTTTTTACTGTTCATAGTTTATAAAATTATTTTTATAAACTTTTAATTACCGAAAACCCGCGAAATTCATAACTAATTCGATATTAATTGAAAAATTACGATTCTTATCATTTTAGAATCCTAAAAATATGTTTTATTAGTTAAACATATCAAACTTGATGTTTGATTTAGTTTTTATAAAAGTTATTTTCTAAAATTCGTTTAATTAACGTATAACTCGTAATTAGCATAACTTTTTCGTTATTTATCCGTTCGACAAGTTTCTTACCTTTTCGGAATCGTCATAAGTCGTACTATCTTTTTCATACATAATATGGTTATTATTGTACACGAACCAAAATAGTCCCTTTTTAATAAAAATGTACACTTGTTTATATAGTTTGTTTTATATACTTTTCTACTAAGTTAATTCCACATGTTTTTCTAACACTCTTAATATACTATATCTTATATATCCTATAGTCCATGAGTTCTTATATTGTCCATTTGTTCAAGTCATTAAGTCCATAACAACTTTTATAAACCATAACATATTAAGTGATCTTTTAAAACACTAATCTTGCATTAACACTTTTTAAGCTTAACCAAGATTGTAAAGTGCTTATGTATCCATTTATAACTTCATATTATTATCCATACAACATGTGTATAAGTTCATAAACTATATTTACAAGAAAGATCCATGTTTACAAGTTAAACATATCCTAATGGTGATTTCACTACATAAACATCACATATGCATATAATCATATAAATGAAAAGTTAAGGGCTTAAGATAACCTTAATGAGATGATGTAGGATGATGACAAATAAGTGCTAAACCCTTGTTTAGACTTTAAACCCAAGATTATAACCAAGAAAACCCTAATTTCCAAATGAAAACCCTAGCTTCCCTTTTCTTGATTAAAGCTTGAATAAGGTTAACCAATGCTTGGAACCATCTTAGAATACCTTAGATATGATGTGTATAAGTGTGTATGGGTTGTAGAAAAATTGACTTGTTTAGCCTTAAAATCAAAGCTTACACAATGAAAACCCTAGCTTTCCAAGTAAAAACCCTAGTCTTCCTTTTTCTTTAATTATCTTCCTTAATCAACCAACCAAGCTTCCAAACCTTTTTGTATGATCTTAAATATGATGTGAGAATGTTTATAAATGTTGTAGAATAAAATTTTGTGGATGGTTTGTGTTGGTGTATCCTTGTCGTGGGTAGGAGGGAGTATATGGGGAAAAGAGTGTGTTTTGCACTTAGTAAAAATAGAAGTGTATGTGTTTGATACTTGCACTAGTCTCATATGTATTATATACTCATAAAACTAGTCAAAGTATGTACATAAGAGTCTTAGCATGGGAGGGTTCTTATGGATTAATGGGTCAAAGAGGCCCTAATGAGGGATAGAGGGCTTAAGGAAAAAGGTGGTCAAGGAAACATGAGAATTTATTAGTTGTTGCATGTACATAAGACTTAGTTGCAAGATTTTTGCATATTTCTTTGTATCATTTGCTCCATATTCGGCCAATATGAGATATATATGATATATTTTTGTAGTTTTTATGTATTGGGTATAAATTGTGGGATTTTTTGATGCGTAGAAAAAGTTTTGGTGGTTTTCATGCACAGGGTATGCCTAAACGTACTTTATCGCGAAACGTATTTAATTTACGTATCCGATAAAAATAAAATGAACAAGGATCATAATTATTCTCAAAATAATTATTTAATACTTGATTGATGTAAACGCTTAATTGTTTGATGCCCGTTTACATTGAATGCTAATTTTTAGCTTACGCGATTTTACTTAATACATGAAATTACAAGCAAACGCGTACGACACTAAAAATAAATAGTAGATTTATCGACGTCGTCTATGAACTTAAAAAAACAGGGTTTTCACTTGTTTTGACTTCCCCCGTTATAAAACGAGCTTTGTCCTCAAGGCTCACGATGCCCAGCACTTGGCGACGGGTGCGGGGCTAGCTCTGGGTGAGAGGTGTGGGTTTTATTTCTTCTTGAATTGGTCTTCACGTTCAAACGTGAATCTGGACCTCTCTTGGAGTTCCTTCGAAACCATTTTGAACGTAATGGGATACGACTTCGACTTCAACCGTTTAACTTCAGGCCCACTATTTTCTAATGGTTCCTCAACAAAATGTAGCTTGTCTCAAGATGAAGTCCATTCCAACGGACAAAGGGCTATGGTTCGTCGGTCATGACAATTTTTCAGGTTGAGACACATGGATGTAATTATGAAACTCTGCGTAGCTCCTAGAAGCTCGAGCTTGTAAGCATCCTCTCCAACCTTTTTCAAATAATTGAAAGTTTCCAACATACTGGCCGGTTTAAACTTTCCCCAATTTCGCCAAAACGTAAAACCCCTTTCCAAGTGCGAATACTTTAAGCATAAACTTTATACTTGCCGACTTGGATTTCCATTGGTTTACGTTCTAGGTCGGCGTAACTTTATGTCGATACGAGCGGCTTGCATCTTTGCTTGATCTGGAATGATTTTCTCCCAGTGGTCTCTTTGAATTAGTTCTTTTGGACCAAGGAGTTGGTGTCTTCTCCAACTTTCGGTCCAACAGATCAGATTTCTTGTCTGGTGTAAGACAGAGTTTCGACCTTTAAGTGACTTCGAATGGTGCGGACTTCGATGCTAGCGTGATAGCTATTGTTGTTATGAAAACTAGATAATGGCAAATGGTTAACCCAACCCGTTACAAAGTCCGATCGCACAAGCACGCAGCATATCCATCGAGTAGTTTGAATGGTCCTATCGCACTTTGCCCGTTTGTTTGTGGATGGTAGCAGTACTCATATCACATATAGTACACTAATTGCGTTCTGAAGTGAACCTCCAGAAATTAGATGCGAATCTGGGTCACTGATCACAAATGATTGAGGAATGTATTCCATGTCTGATGGACCTCCTCCTTTAGGTATAGTCTTGCAGTTTATCCAGAAGGTTTCAGGTCTCTCTCTTCGGTTTTTGATTGTGTGAGATACGCAGACTTAGTATGTCGGTCATACAATTCACCCAAATGGTGTCGTTAGACCTTGCCGACGTCTTAGGAAGATTAGTAACAAAAATCCATAGTGATGTTTTGTCCCACTTCCAATTCAGGTATCTTTGGTTGTTACCAACAATCCTGTTGGTCTTGATGTTAGCCTTCTTAACCTTAGCTTAGGGCCACTACTTGCTAACATAGGTGCTGATTTCGGACTTTCATATTGGGCCTCCCAATATAGATTTTTCATGTAGTGGTACATCTTTTCAGAACCAAGATCGTATAGAGTATTTTGTTTTGTGGGAGGACTCGTGCATGATCACGTCCGCAAATCGCCCATAACAATAAGGTAGCCAACTCCTGCATTGAGGCATATTGGGTTCATCAGTTACGGGGGTTCCAACTTTTCTGTACTATCGCACTATGCGATTTTTTTTTTAGCGTTTTCAACCAACATTCCTCCAACATCTTCTTTCTTGATGTTCTCTGGTTTCCGTGCTTCAGTCTGAGCATTCAAGATTTGTTTAGGAAGATCCAAACTAATAGTCATGACTAAGGCTCGAACTCTTAACGGTGGTTCTCGTTCTTTCCTGCTCAAAGCATCAGAAACAACACATTTGCTTTCCCACAGGTGATAACGAATATCGCAATCGTTATCTTAAGCAAGACTCTATACCATTGGCGTTGTTGTCTCATGTTTAGTGCTTCTGATTCAAGAATGTGTTGTAAGCTTTTATGATTAGTGAACCTGTACACATTGTTTCGTACGTATTGTGCCTCCAAATCTTGAGAGCGAACACTACTGCTCCAAAGGTTCAAAATCATGAGTCGTATAGAGTTCTTCTCATGAATTTTTTTAACTGGCGTGATGATAAGAAATACACCTTTTCTCTTTGCATAAACAAGCGCCCAACCCTTTTTGAAGCGTCGCAGTAGGCGAGAAATCTTCGCTTCTTTCAGGGAATGCAAGGATTGGTGCACTGCATTAATTTCTGCTTCAACAGTGAAAAGTGGCTTCTTGTTTATTCACCCCACTCAAACTTGACCTTTTTCTGAGTTAGCTTGGTCATTGGTTTGGCGATCTTCAAAACCCCTTCAATGAATCTTCGATAATACCCAGGTAAAGTAAGACCTAATAAAATTGGACGAATACTCGTTGGTTGTTAGGAGATGTTCCTAATCTTTATTGGATTCAATCTTGGCTGGAGCCACATGAATTCCTTCACTATCGGATAACATGACGAGGAATCTGTACTTTGGGAATACAAAAATTCCATTTGAAAATTTGGCATACAAAATTCCTATTTCTTAAGCAACTCTAGATTAGATTAAAGGTGCTCTTTGTGTTCTTGCTTGTTCTTCGAATATATCAGAATATCGTCAATAAAGACAATCATAAATTTATCCAGATATGGTTTGCACACCCGATTCATAAGGTTCCATGAATTCGCGAAGGTGGTTTATCAAACCAAATGGGCATAACTTTGAATATTTCATATGGCCGTAACGAGTTCTGAAGACTGTCTTCCGGAATGTATTCTTCTCGAACCAACAGTATGGGTGATAACCTGACTTAGGTCAGATCTTGAGTAGACACTCGACCTTGAAGTTTTGATCAAATAAATCATCAATTTGGGGAGTGGATAGCGGTTCTTCAAATGTAGGTGGTTTGGTTAAGTCCCGATACGCTATCCACTTCCGGGTAATGATCCTGCCTTTTTCTTAAAAAACAAGACTGGAGCTCTCCCAGGGTGAGGATCGGGGGCTATAAAGCCACTTTGTTCGGACAGATCTTTCAGTAGCTCAAGATAACTCTTTCATTTTGGAAGGCGCCAATCTAAAGGTGCCCGTGCTACAGGTTTGCAACACCAGGTTACCAAAATCTATTTGAAACTCCACTTGTCGAGTTGGAGGTAAGGACCCGGCAAGAAGTCCTCAGAAAATACTTCCGGAAAGTCTGAACTATTGGATATCTCTCTTTCACCATCAGCCTTCACTCATATTTATACGTCCCTTCAAGTCGCTTCTTATCCGACTTGTCTTCAACCTCTTTTGCTAGTTTAGTGTAAACATGTGCCAAATAAGATAGGAAAGGAAATCATTTTCTATGTAACTTCTGCGTTTTAGTGACGAAATGATGTTATTCGTGTCCATTTTCCTGATGACTTCCTCACCGTGTTATGATTAAGGTTTTATTTCTTTAGGGGTCATGCGATCAAACTTCTCGGCGCCACACAATGTACCGCTTGGTACTTTGCCAACCAATCCATTGATTATAGCATCGAAACTACCAAGTTCTACAGGCTTATGAGATTTGTTGAATTGGTGGTTAGGAAATTTATTGTGCCATCCCTTAAAGATTGAGTTTAACCCAAATTATTCTCATCAGTAGTTCGACATCATAATGTGATTTAGGTAGATGGGGGTAATGTCATTTGGGAGCTAATGCAGAGTTGACACAAAAACTCTGATCGGCACCCGTATCAAATAAGATATATGCATAGCGGTTGTTTAGAAGGAACGTACCCGCAACGACGTTGTCTGGGTTTGCCCCCGCATTTCCAACCACATACACCTTCGCTGGAGCCCTGTCATTCCCAGCTTGATTACCACGGTCATTGTTTCTCAGTTTTGGGCAGTTTCTTCTAAAATGTCCTTGAAGCTCTGGCATCATGCAACCGTTGACCTTCTGATTTTATTGTTGTTGATGTTGCGGTTGGTTGTTGTCATGTTTTGTTGTTATTGTTGTTGTTGGCATTTGCAGGCCGGCTTCTACAGTCTCTAGTCAGATGGCCAACCCTCTTGCAGTTATTGCACCTAGGTGGACAAGGACCTTCATGATTGTAATTACACTTGGAACACAGAGGTTTAGACCCGGCGTATGATTTCCTGTCACTATTGCCTGCAGTGTAGGCCTGGCTTGTGTTCTGCCTCTTATTCTGTTGTTGTTGGTTTTGATTGTTCTTGGAAAGATCATCATACTTTCTTTTCCTTTCTGCCTGACGTTCAGCATAGGCATGGGTCTTCTCATCCATCAACTCAGTTGTAAACTCGATAGCCTCTTGCATAGTTTTCGGCTTTGATGCCTTTACACTGCCATGTATCATATCGGGCAAGCCACCGATATACTTTTCAATCTTGTCTATCTCTTCTGGGAACATCCTGGAACACATCAAAGCTAGTTGCTGAAATCGTAGACCTATAGCCTCATATCGAGTGCCCTTGACCTTAGATTCCACATCTCAAGTTTCAATTTTCTTATTCTCACCCCCTCGGGCAAGAGAGAGTAGAGTGAGTACTTATCAGTCATCATTTTCTTCAGTGTTGCCCATGGCATGGCATGAGCTGTTTCAGGAGTAGTGGTCTTAACATGGGAATTCCACCATGTAAGAGCATGTCTTGTTAGAGTGCAAGGTCCGCAGATTTGACTTGGCAAGTTTGCTGGGCAAATGCTATGACTAAACACAGACTTCCAATTTTCTCAAACCATCGAGTTGAGTCCGACGACTCCCTCAGGGCGTTAAAGTCCAAATGTTTGCTTTTCAAGAATTCTAATTAAGTGCACTCGCGGAATAGCGGTTTGTTGCTGGCCTTGGTCCTGAAAACCCATTCTAATGTTGTAGCCATTCCTACTCTATTGCTTCTGCCTTCTAGAGCATATGCTTAGCTTAGCAAGCAACTACGTGGTCATTAAGGCCTGAAGTGGGGTTTTTTTTGGCCCTCAGTAACAGTTGTAGTGGTTGGCTGTTGAGGGATTGGTGCGTCCTTGGTGTTGACCTTCTGGTTCGCTTTGGTGCCATTTTCGTAATTTACTAGGAACAATACAATACACGTTAGTTTTAATACATCAATAACGTGGACATTAACGATATGAATCATAAATAAAATAAGATCACATCTACACAGGGTAAACATACAAAACACAAGATCGATAACATTATACATCATTCCATATATAATTGGAAATTTCATGATCTGTTTGGTACACAATGATTCCCTATCGCTAGGGTTACAAATAAAAACTCAAACCTAGAGCCCATACTAGCGGGGAGTTACACGTTAAATACTTAGTTTGTATACAGGATAGCTAATCAGAAATAAACGATCTATATAAGATAGCTACCTCAAAAAACAATGATCTATTACCACCTGCTATGCTGGGAGTAACCCATAAAACTTAACAGACTGCATAGTAGCTACAATCATAACCAAAGTCTAGGAATGCTCCAGTGTTCTCAATCTGTGTCATCAATGTGTGCTACCAGCTAACAGGCGCCTGGGTACGCAATGATATACTGAAACTCAAGTTATTCTGAGCCTGTGGCTGCCATCTTGTGGCGACGCACCTCAGTCTCTAACACTGTAACTCGTGCCTCTAATGCCCTGCAGTAAAGCTTCAGACTAGCAAGTCCGACGTGTGTTGAATTACTCTCTTGCTCTTAAGCAAGTCTCTCTTCCTCATTTACCTCATATCTCAGCTCTTCACTGCCTGCACGATCCTTCTGGCATCATGAATGGATGAGTAAATAAAACTTCCGTTCTCTCGAACTGCGAAAATATACAATGGTAACTGACCGCAGGTTGGACCATCTCTAAGGCGGTCATCATCCTCCTCTCATTATCTCGGTTCCTGGTTATCCATATGGTGTCTACAGAACTGCACTCGAACTCATATGGGCCAAGTGGGTCTTGGCTGTCTCGCAGCGCTGCACAGAACTCTCTCCACACCTACACATCAGGTCTGGGAGTGTGTAAGTAGTAGTCTTTTCCGAGGCGGCGTGTCAGCCTCGGGTATATCAGCTCTGCGCTAGTAGATGGGCAGGTAGGGGTATAGGTAAATTGTGGTGGTCCCCTGATGGGTGTAGAGTATGTTTGGGTGGATGGGGCAGTAGCTCTCATTTAAGCCATGCTGCTATGGTATGTGGGGTCGAATACGTGGAGATAAACAGAATGGTTGTTAGTGGAGGTTTAGGAGGTGCCTAATCTCAGCTAGGCAACTAAATCGCTAGGATGCTCTGGCTCCGGAATATACACAAGGTACATGCATACTCCCTGCTTACATGGGATCTGGTACTATACTTTGGAGAACGGGGTGCCTGCTCCTACAACTGTGGGCAGACTCCTCGTAAGATCCTCAGAGGATTACTCCACTGATCGTGCCTCGGAGGGTGAACTGGAAAGTTTATTAGTAACAGCGAATCAGCTGACATGACTTACTGTGACCAGCAGAAATAGCTTATATGAATTATTTATAAGGCTCTTATTGTAACTTTCCGTTATATATTTATAAACCAGTTATATCAATTATTAATATGCTATAGTCCAACTAATAATGCAAACAATGTATGTGTCCCATTTAAAAAACCCTTTTTTGAATGCAATGTTTGAATATCGGTTATAGTCCACGCAAAATCGTTTTGACATGGGTTCTCTATAACCTTGGCTCTGATACCAATCTGTAACACCCCCAAATTGGGTCGCAGCGGAATAAGGGTCCGGGGCGTGTTACTTCATAGATCAATAACACAAGATATATATAGAACGACCAAAAAGTCATTTTAAAAACTGATACATTGGATTTAACAAATATTTGATACATAAGCGAAAGTTCACTTGTCAACTAGTTCAAAAATACTATGATTTCTAGGCCCATATCAGTTATAAAAATGTAATGCGACAAAATCTTTATGCCAGGTGATATTCCAAATCATAAACCACCTATGTATCCTTGGCATCCGTGGTGCCTATTGACACCTAGAAAACATTGCTTTAAAACGTCAACAATAATGTTGGTGAATTCATAGGTTTGATAAATCATAATATGCAGGACCGCAAGACTTTCCCCGTGATAATGCAACACATGCAGACATCACAAAACCAGATTACATTTTCCTAAGCTCATGACACTGAAGCTCGACGATCGTTCTTGCATAATATATATGCATTGCTGCCCGATTAATGTTTAACCTGAAACATCCCAAATTCGACATGCCTTATACGTTCGTTCCCGGTGATAGCTAGTCACCCGAACGGGGAGGTCGTTTCCCAAATAGATCTATTCATAACATTCGCGCTCACATAATGTAATTAACAACTACATCTATGCAATTGACAGTCTTGATAATGGCTCATTTGGCGTTTATCGATACTTGGGCAACGGTAATCAAAATAATTTATCACTTGGTCCAATTTATAAAACAAAGCATGTTTCAACCCCATAGCTATAAAACATTGAAAATCGTAAAAAAATGTGGGGCTATGAATACTCACCTCAATGTGATGTGATTCGATAATATATTCACAAGTGATAGCGTCCACTAATCGTCCGAAAGACAACCTAAAATTAAAACATTAGGTCGTTTAAGCATAAATCGCTTTGTTTAACTAACATCATATACAAAGTCCAGGTTAGTTACTCATACTATCGTTCGGGCTTTATTAATCAAGAGGTCATGTAGTTGCACTGTATTGAGGAGCTTGGACACTTTAAATCGTTAAAACAGCAATCTCGTCGATACGCCACCCGAAAGTGGCATAATTATGAAACTCCCTAGTAAATATAGTACTTTGATAACCACTATAATTCTTTGTTAGCTCGATCACCATGTAATTGTTTTTGGTAAAAATAGCTGTTTAAAAGTAAAAACGTTTGTAATTACCGTTTTTGTAAATATAGCATAAACTTTTGCGTTTTTTAAGCTGATTTTGACGTTTTTTATGCCAGCTATCGTTTAGGACGAAGATTATCATAATTTAACATTTTTCATATTTTTACCCTTGATGAAATAGTTACTTGTACTGTTTCATACCTATTATAAATGCATTTGTATAGTTTGACGTTATCGGTACAAAAACCTTTAAACGTCGTATTTTATTCGGTATAGCTCCGTTTTTTAGCGTTCTTTCAGAGAGAACGTTCTCGTTATTGTAAATTCTATCATTTTTAACAATCAAAACTTTCTTTTCATGAATAGAGTTTTTACTGTTCATAGTTTATAAATTATTTTTTATAAAATGTTAATTACCGAATACTGCGAAATTCATTACTTCTTCATTATTAATTGAATTAATTACAGATTCTTATCTTACATTTGGAATCCTAAAAAAATATGTTTTATTAGTTAAATTATCATACTTGCTGTTTGATTTAGTTTTTATAAAGTTATTTTAAAAATTCGTTTAATTATCGTATAACTCTGTAATTAGCGTAACTTTTTTCGTTATTTATCCGTTGACAAGTTGCTTACCTTTTCGGTTTAGTCGTGAGTCGTACTATTTTATTAAAAATAAATCTGTAAATATGTTCCGTATATTCGTATTTTAGACGAATGTAGGATTGAGTGTGAATAGGTTCATTTTTGAGCCTTGTTTTCCATTCTTTACCATTATTGTAATCCTCATAAGTCTTATATTTTACTATTATAGATTATGTTTTTTTTTTTTTTTTTTTCTATACATTACTATTTTGTCCGCATAGTTATTATGTTGTCCTTTTGTTCAATCTTACAAGTCCGTCATAATACTTTTAATCATAACTAACAATAATTCACTAGTTTTATATTATTATCCATCTTACATAAAACCATGTGAGTGTACAAGTCTTCCCATTCTTGTCATGATAACCTTTTTATTTAATGATCATTAACATGACTTTGAAGTCCTTAATCCATATTAACATGTCACTTGTATTTCTTTTACTTGAAACATATTAAGAAAAACTATATAAACCCTAATTTGTTGTTCTTCTTTTTTCACTTAAAATACTCATGGTACTATATTTTCTCAGCCTTATGAATCTTGATTATTGGTAAGTACACAACATGTATATTAGTGTATCAAAATGACCTTTTGCTAGGTAATTGTCATGGCGTATGAATCCTATGGAGGGCATTCTTGATAGTCGGATATTCGGGGGGGTGGGGGTTTGTTTGAGATCGTAGTGGGGGTCGGGGGCGCTGGGATTAAATAATTGTCGTTAGTTTTTTTTGTGTGGATGGGTTTCATGGTTGTGGGGGATTTTTACTCGGTTGGGCGGGCAGTCGTATGGACGGAATATGAAGGTGGAATTGTAGGAAATTGGATGGAGTTGCTTGGGCCCCAGAGCTTTCAAGCGGGGAGCAGTTCGGTTTTTGATTTGCAAGGGATCTTGGGTGATTTCTACACGAGCGGGCACACCACTTGTGAGGTTATATCACCCGACGCGTCTCCTTCTTCCTTCTTAAATTATCTTATACTTTAAACCAAAGCTTGCACAATATGAAACCTTAACTTTTCCAAATAAACCCTAATCTTCCTTTTTCTTTAATTATCTTCCTTAATCAACCAACCAAGCTTCCAAACCTTTTTGTATGATCTTAAATATGATGTGAGAATGTTTATAAATGTTGTAGAATAAAATTTTGTGGATGGTTTGTGTTGGTGTATCCTTGCCGTGGGTAGGAGGGAGTATATGGGGAAAAGAGTGTGTTTTGCACTTAGTAAAAATAGAAGTGTATGTGTTTGATACTTGCACTAGTCTCATATGTATTATATACTCATAAAACTAGTCAAAGTATGTACATAAGAGTCTTAGACAATGGGAGGGTCTTATGGAAGACTTGTGGTCAAAAGGGGACACAAATGAGGGTCTTAAGGAAAAGTGGTCAAGGAAACATGAGAATTTATTAGTAGTTGTATGTACATAAGACTTAGTTGCAAGATTTTTGCATATTTCTTTGTATCATTTGCTCCATATCCGGCCAATATGAGATATATATGATATATTTTTGTAGTTTTTATGTATTGGGTATAAATGTGGGTATTTGTTGAAGTGTAGAAAAGTTTTGGTGGTTCCGGGTATGCCTAAACGTACTTTATCGCGAAACGTAACAAATTTACGTAACCAATAAAAATAAAATAAACAACGACCATAATTATTCTTAAAATAATTATTTAATACTTGATTGATGCAAACACTTGATTGTTTGATGCCCGTTTACATTGAACGCTAATTTTTAGCTTACGTGATTTTACTTAATACATGAAATTACAAGCAAATGCGTACGATACTAAAAATAAATAGTAGATTTATTGACGTCGTCAATGACTTGAAAACACAGGGTGTTATATATGTTGTAGGTTTTGAGGTCACATATAGGTGTTAACTTTGAGAGGCTGTATTAATCTAAGGGGAGAGTAATACATGGTGTCAAATACTCACTTACGGATACCCTCATGCCATAACTTGTCATTAGGTAGCAACTTATGCTTAGAACTTTCGTATGATTGGCAGAATTAAGATATTGAGTGTGCTTGATTAGTTTATAAATACGTAATATGCTTACTCATCTTTGGATGTAATTAGGATTGAGTTACAAATAAGAATCTACAAACCTAGATTTTTGAAAAGCCTTCTCACTTTAGGATTATATATGAGTCAAAAATTATACTCACATTGTTGGTGAAAGTATTACACAAAACATCTAAACATAATGCACTTAAAGTTGCATTCATATCCAAGTAGGATTTTGAGTAGATGTCACATATTAAGACTAAGCGCACACGTACTTAAAAGTAATTAGATATATGTCCCTTCTTGCCTTAAATACTTAGGTCTTGCCTTACACCCTTAAAGTGCTTGTATATGAAACTATGTGCTTTAATTTGAATTTGTATTAATTATGCTTACTTGAGTATGTGATATATTGATGCATGATTGATAAATTTTTCTTATGCATAACTATGTGATGATGTTATGCATGTAATTGCTTGATTTTATCAACATTTGAATATGTATGATATGATGCTCCGCTTGGACTAACCCATGTATTCAAATCTCCAAATGGTAAACTAACCTATGTTAGAATTGTACATGTGATTGCATTGTTTATTGTGTGTTAGTTGTTGTTCTTTTTTTATCCAAGCACACCGCAAAGGTGATGCTCTTGACACATGGATCCTCGCCTTAGAACAAGAGGGAGCAATGATCTAGGGGAGCATGTGTAATGATATCTACTTTCTACCTCTACAAAGACATTAACCTTCAAGTAGAAGACCAAGATCCTACCTTTTTGATTTTACAAAAGGGGGAGAAGGAAAGCAAAGAGCTAGAGCTTACGGGAGAGAAGATAAGCTACTCAAGGTCAAGACAAGGAAGCTCAAGACGCATGCCTCATCAAAGGGTGCTTGCTTTTAATGCTTCGTAGTAATTTCGTTTGCATTTGAATATATATATTTGTCATCATCAAAAAGGGGGAGATTGATGGTGGAAAATGATGACTAACATTTCCTTTGTATTTTGATGATGAAAATATATAATAGGAGACACTTAAATTCACTATCAAAATCTTGAAAGATAGGAACATGCCTTATATGTTGACCGCATAGGATTACCAAGTGAAGATATATATATTAAAAGTGAATCAAGTAAAGAAACAAAGTCAAATGAGAAATCAAGTCTATATGATGACACTAGAGGATGCTTTAGTATTTTGGCCATAACTCCTTCATCCGGAATCCGTTTTAGTTGATTCAAAAGGTCACGGAAAGAGAAAAAGAAGATCCACAAATTGAACAAGAAATCAACAATTAGTTTTGGCGCACTGGAGCATGATGGTCACGCCATTCTCGAATTGCATTTTATAGATTTTGCAACGTCGGCTTTCCTCTTACCCAACACATATGGAAACTAAGTCAAACTAAGTCAAAGGCCACTTTGCGTAAACGTATCCTTTCCTGTTATGGGATATGCTTTATTTATGATGCTAAGCACTTAGCTTGTTTGCATCAAGATGATTAATGATCAAATTCATTGTTGATTATCATGGATTAAAGATTAAATGACTAATTAAGTTTATGGTATTTGGAAGTTAATCAAACTTTAACTTTTATCACTTCTTTACCTAATGTTTTTATAAACTCACATGTATTCCTCACATGTACAAGTCCACACTCCTTCTACACAATCCCGGAACTTACTATTCCTAATCACTTGTTTACGTTTCTTACCCAACAAGTGATTTCATCTTTTCCACACACTCTTCAAACAACTTCTTCCTAAAAAATCCCATAATCACATTTTCCCACTCTTTTCTTTCTTATTGGCAATGTAATTATTAACCTAAATCAATCCTTTGATTTCATCCTTATCTTCATATTCTTCATCTTCATAAGCCTTCACAAAATAAACCCCAAACCTTGTCCTCAACATGCCAACTCATATTCTCTTACACAATGTACCTTCTTTGTATTTGTTGTACCTTATGTTCTTGACATTCCCAACCAAGTATATTCTATATCTTCTCAAAACATTCTCCACCACTCATTCACTATTTACCTTCTTCTCTATAACATTCAAATTTCACACATACACTTCTTTGTCCTCACACTTGATCCATCTATGTCATCAATCCAAGTAACCACACTCTTCTCATCTCAACCCTTGGATTGAAACTCAAACAAACATAAATAAACACAACAAACACACTTTCACCTCTACCCTTGATCAAGCCATTTCATCAATCCAATATACCTCATTCTCTTCTCAACCATTAGATTGAACTCAAATCTCAAATAAACACACTTACTCTCACAAACATATACTTCTCACTCACACAACAAACATAACCTTCTCATCACCCTTGATCTTGCCATATCACATATCCTACTTACCTCTCATCTTCACATCTTCACCCTCCATTTCAAACAAGATCAAGAGGCTCATTTCTATCATATCATGACAACTCACACACAACTCATCCTCTCTTATCCAACATGTGTTTAATGAATTTGAAATTCAAAATTTAAATCTTTCCCCCTCTTTCTCTCCAAGCAAGAAATATTCCAAGAATAATATCTTGTACCTTAACTAGCCATTTATTATCTTTAGTTGGATCCTAACTACGATCGTTACATTTTGAGGAATACCCAAACCCTTTCTGATATTTATTTTCCCTCTTTACTTTATCGGATAAGTAAAACGCTTTTAATACTTCAAAAACGTTTTATCAAATGGCAATTTGAGCTGGTTGACCTTGAGTATAAGAATGATTGAAAGTTCATAGCGTGAAGTACAATTAAGGGTTTAACAAGTGTGGGTATTTGAAACGCCAAGGTCCTGATGTAAAATCCCGCTCCGATAAAGAGACCAAGAGTCACATTATGGTGTCATATCAGAACATATAAACGCAAGCGAAAGACTTTATTAAATAAAAATACTAAGTCATGTAACAAAATGACTTCCAAAAGTATTAAATTCCAACAAAGTCTAAATGAAAAGAGATCTTCAAACGAAATAAGTCTTAAACATAAATCCAAGCAAAGGAAATTTATCAAGGGTCGGTCCTCTAAAAGCTTCCTACTTTCAACACTCAAATCCCAGCTTCCCGCTTATTACCTGCCGCAGGAAAAGAAAATGCGGCTGAGCTAACGCTTAGTGAACAAATATAATAATAAGAATGAATGAAACGAATCACGAGAACCTGCTAAACAAATATCATACGAAATACGAATCAAATGAATAAGAATCAAGAACAACAAAGGAATGCCCACGAGCTCAGATAAATGTCTAAACATGATACATGAATAGACCCTAAACAGATATAATCAAATAGTCACATAATCAAATGTACACAGGTATGCATTCCCTGATGTACCAAATGTGATATGGGGTGTATAGCACACACACAACCATTCACCTGAACTGAACGGAACAAAGTACCTAGGATGCATCCATACGCTCCCTGCAAAACAAAGTCATATCCATATACACAAGTACAATGACGAGTATACATACATATGTAAGCTAATAATAATCAAAGGCCATCATTCAAAAGGGAACGGCGTGGACTAATCACACCGCCATAGATAGTGTCATGCCATTGGTGCATCAATGACATGGTCATGGTACCTCCATGACTAGTTCAAATAGCTTGAGCAAATATTTAAGCAAACTGAACAAGTTACCAATAATTCAATCAAGATAATGGATCTAATATCATATTCAAACAAAGATCAAAGGAAATCATGAATAGGAATATCAAATCAAATGGAATATCAACGAATATCAATGAGTCATGAGTACGGATAGAAAATCAGACAAAAAATCAAACGAATCAAAGTAGCTAAAACAAATGAGAATCAAGTCATGAGGTGTCCTTACTAAAAGGACGGAATATCTGTACCTTAAACAAATCAACGCTTACTCGAAAACACAATTACTTCTTCTTCAGTTTATCTACAAGAATTAACAACCATTTTAAATATAGTATTTACTCATATTTTTCATACTTTATGATTTACGGTTCAGCTTATTTAGTAGCATTAGGTAACCTTATACATTAAGTACATTTTACTGTACATAGAGTATTCATTTCTTTTAGTGAACTGTTGTTGACTTGTTAGCATACGAAAATGATTATATACTATCTGTTAAGGTTTATTTCAAAATAGACTTATAAGATATAAAACCTTGACATTTCCAAAAGCAATATTTATACCTATATAATAGCGAAGCAGTAGATGATTATTCCCACGTTTTATTATCAAGCAGTTACTAAGCTTTATAAGCATTTTATATTTAGTATGAAAACATACCATATTTCTAGCCTTTTCATAAACCATTTTTAATTTAATACTGCTGGGACACATTATATGGTATTCATTTATAAGGTTATTATGATAGTAACGTAACCAATACTCAACAATATTTCTTTCATGGCTGTAAAAACCAAAAACTAGATGCTACTTAATAATATGATTTATATAGAAATCTTGTATTTAATCACATTATATATGGTTGTTTCCTGTTAGAATATAATGTCATTTAATTTACATTATGACCTATATATCTATCCCTTTTTGTCTTGTAAAAAGAATTTATCCATGCATATTCAAGCTACGTATAGTTCTAGTTCACATCATGTAACTAATAATCCATCATTCAAGTGATTATAAAACATGTTACTACAACAAGATTTCTTAATATAATAGTTATGTGTATGTATATAGTAGCGTATGATTTGGAGTTTAAAATGTACCTCCGGCCAAAATGATAGATTGAAACCCGAAAACACGAACACGCGCGCAAGATTTAATGGGACACAACGGAACCCGACACCCAAAATGTACACGATCACTAAACATATGTTAACCTCCATTGTTTCATATGTAAAAGTTCATGTCTAAACATTACGTAAATAATCATGCATATTACAGTAGGAAAAGAATGTCCATTTCTTCAACGTGATTTTGAAACAGATTGTGGCTCTAACATGGCAAGTTATATCATATTAAAATATGTCTAAGGTCTCTTAACATAATATTTATAATTAGTGTGCGATTTCATATTAAGATGAGAGTTCATATGATACCTCTAGGATGGACAAGGAACGATCAAAACCGACAACACGAACGTGAAGATTCAGCGGAACACAAACCAAACCAAAACCGAGACGTAACCGAACAGCTAAAATACTAATAGCGAACCATGGCCTCCGACGAACACGAACAATATAACCAAACTCAACCCGAAAAACCGATTCTGAACGTGAGTTTTTGTATGGCCAAAGCTTATTGTGTGAATGGGAGTACAAGTTTGTGGTGGCTGAAAATCGATGTTGTGTATATATAGACTTGGTAACCTGTCAAAAGCCTGGTCACTTAGCCGCAAGGTTGGGATGTGCCGAGACGAAAGTCATTACATGGGATGATCTCGCCTTTAAACTCATTATTCTAAGGTGGAACGTAAAGCATAGTATGTTGCAAAAATAGTTTGAGCATCATTAATATAAAAATGATACAGATTTGTTTAGGACCGACTAAATATGATTGGTTTATATTTACTAACATAACATTAGTGTTATTTTACCTTTATTTATTTTATTTTATTATTTTATTATTTTTTTACTTGATAAAATTATTAAAATATTAATTTAGATTTTAGGGTGTTATAATTCTTCCCCTCTAAAAAAATAATTTTGACCACGAAATTAAAATCAAATTCTAAACGGAAACGTACCAAATTACGAAAAGAAATTTGGATAATTAGTCCGCATTATTTCTTCAGTTTCCCAAGTAGCATCATGCTCAGAATGATTTTTTTTCTTTTTCAAATAATCTTAACAAAAGGAACGATTTACTTTCTCATGACTCGCTCTTGACGATCAAGAATAGCCGCAGACTCCTCAACAAAAGATAAATCTTCGTGAATCTAATCTAACGGATATGAAACGAAAAGCAAGGATGAAAGGTGTAACCACTCAAAAGAGATACACAAGACACATTATGAACATGAGATAATTGTGGAGGTAACGCCAAACGATAAGAAACTTCATCAACTCGATCTAAGATTTCGAACGGACCAATGAAGCACGGACTTAATTTTCCTTTATAAAAAATGCCAAATGCCCCTTCATGGAGATACGTTAAGAATAGTTTATGCTAAGAACCCTTTGCAACCGTGAGAAATTAATGTTCGAGATTTGAGAGCAGGGATGATTTTGATGGGCTTACCAGGCCGAGAACCATGGTAAATGAATTCAAGATTGTTCAGTCGCCAAAGATGACACATTTCGTATAACAGTCGATTGTAGCTCGATACTCGATCGACCAATCCATACTAAGGATAATATCGAAGTCACTCTTTTCTAAAGGAGGGCAAATTAGCAGAACAAATCTTTACATCAAAACGTAACGGACAATTCCTATACTCGTGACGGATAACCATATTATTTCCCACAGGCGTAGAAATAGATAAGGCAAAATCTAACAGTGTAGAGGGGACTTTAGTATGTTTAAAAAATATAAGAAAAAGCACAGAATATGTCGCACCAGTATCAAATAAAACAAACGGAGGTAACTTGTTCGTGCTTAGAAATGATGTGACGAAGAATTGACAAATCTAGCAAAGGTGTGTGATTTTTCTTATGGTGCTCAATGCTCACATTTGCTATCACTTTGGTTATGTGTCTCATAGAAGATGAGGATAAATTGTCAAGAGATTGCGGTCTCCCTATACATTGGTTTTGGGTATACGTTCGAAGTCACGTGGATAGTGCAAGATATAAGACACAAGTTTGGGTTGTTCTACTTCAGCATCAAGTTCGTTATACTTAGTTTTCTTCATCAGTAATCATTACATAGAGCCTACAGAATTGAAGATTCAAGAAATGGTTAACATATGGATTTCAGGGGAAGCTTAATATTAAAATGTTTAACCATTTACATGCCACATCAAAGCTACTTATTTTTGTCCCCTACTTGATTATAACAAAAAGGGGAAGAAGATTCAATGATAATTTGCAACTTAGATTAAGGGGAAGTTTCATTCATATATTAACTTCAGGGGAAGTTCGTGCTTATTTGGTTTTGTCATTATCAACTAGGGGAAGATTGTTGGGAATTATATTTGAGTTGATAAGATAAAACATGAATGAAACAAGATGGAAACAAGAAGGACCAAAGTCGTCATTATGGGATTCTACAAGATGTATGAGAAAATGAAGATTTGGTCAAAAAGAGATAAAGTTGAAAAGATATCAAGATAAACATTAGATGATTTACATATTTAATATCTTTTATTAGTTTCCATATAAATCTTAACCTCCTTATACTATAAAAGGAGGTCCAGGCATATAGTTTTTGTGTGCCAAAAAGTGTGTGTGCACCAAAGATGTAAAACGTGTTGTGTGTGTGGGTTTACACGTCCCACAAGAGATAGATGCTAGCATGGTGGTGTATCCCCAAGGATCTTATGATTCTTGTTGATGTAACAGTCTTACCATTGATCAGGTAAGATTGGGGCTTGTAGTAGTCATGTATCTTAGGTGATGATGATGAAAAACCTTGTATTAATAACAATGATTCAACGTTTGAATATTCCGCCTTTGTTATTAATTCACCCTAGATAATGTTCTAAACAAACAGGAGCTTAAACGATCTTCACACAAACACATCATGATCATACATAGAAAGAGTTCCTGAAACGGTACCTGAAGAGTTAGCTGCTTGATCCTTGGTCAAAGAAAATACTAGCCCCTTAGCAGCAGGTTGATTGTCGTTCCCATTTCCCCTACTACCATTTCCACCATTCTTAGGGCAATCCTTGGCCATATGCCCAGTCGAACCACAAGTGAAACAAGCTCCAGTAGCCCTATGACAGGCCTTTCCCGTATGAAGTATCCTACATGTGTCACATGGAGGAGAGGAGGCATAGTCCGGGTATCCTTTCTGACCTGAAGACCCAGAAGAACGGTTGTACTGTTGACCTCGGTTCTCCCTTGACGTTTGATTACTGTTGCCACCCTGCCTGTCATAACTGCGACCGTCATAACCCTTCTGATCATAACCCCTCTGATTGCTATCCTGAGCTGTCGGTCAAATACGGTCCCCATCATGGTTTCTCTTGTTATTCTAACTTTACCTCTCATGGATAATCTTAATGTTCCTTGTAGCATTGGCCATTTGAGCCACATCAGTAAATTCCATGTTCACTATCCCATCTAGAATCCAATCATAAAGTGCCCACTTGAAATGATTGGCATGTTCGAACCCTTGGCCTTCTTACTCCACGAACCTGCAACCGAAAACCTCTTCATAAACTCACCACTGGTCTCTCCATCTCTCTAACGAATCGTGTGGTACTCCCTCTCATACTTTTGTTGCTCAGACCTAGGAAAGTACTACAAAATGAAGATGTCACAGAAATCCTTCCATGACAAGGTAGCCACATACGTCTTACCTCTTTTGGCTTGTTTAAAAGCCTTCCACCAATTGAGATCATCTCCTTCTAACTTGTAACTTGCCAACCTAGCCTTGAATTCATCAGCACATCCTAAAACCTCGAATATCTTCTCAATGTGAACAATCCAGTTTTCAGCATCAACTAGAGTGGTTGCGGAGCTAAAAGATTAAGGCTTCTGTTTCCCAAACCTTTCCAACCAGGTGTAGATGGTGGGAGGTTGGTCACCAATTCCCCCCAGCGCCATTCTGATGGATCTCATTGGTGAGCCGAGTAGTGAGACCAGGTAGCAATGCATCAACTGGTCGCTGCACCGCCACCTCAAAAGCAGGACCTGAAAATTTGGGGGTAGATCCACGTGTGCCGACCATCTTAGTAATCAACAAATGAAATAGCGAAGACAATTTAGAGTTAAGATCAAAATACGAAAGGAAGTTATCATATCAAAAGGAAACCTGATGTCTACCCAATCCTCACAGGTCATAACCTAGGTTCTACAGGGCGTAACCTGGCTCTGATACCATAATTGTAATATCCCACTCTGATAAAGAGACCAAGAGTAACATTATGGTGTCATATCAGAACATATAAACACAAGCGGAAGACTTTATTAAATAAAAGTACTAAGTCATGTATTCCAAAAGTATTAAATTCCAACAAAGTCTAAATGAAAAGAGATCTTCAAACGAAATAAGTCTTAAACATAAATCCAAGCGAAGGAGATTTATCAAAGGTCGGTCCTCTGAAAGCTTCCTACTCTCAACACTAAAATCCCAGCTTCCCGCTTATTACCTACCGCAGGAAAAAAAATACAGCTGAGCTAACGCTCAATGAACAAATATAATAATAAAAAGGTAATAAGACAAAAGAATGAATAAAACAAATCACGAGAACCTGCTAAACAAATATCATACGAAATACGATTAAATATAGTATTTACTCATTCTTTAGTTTATCTACAAGAATTAACAACCATTTTAAATATAGTATTTACCTATATTTTTCATACTTTACGATTTACGGTTCAGCTTATTTAGTAGAATTAGGTAACCTTTTACATTAAGTACATTTTACTGTACATAGAGTATTCATTTCTTTTAGTGAACTGTTGTTGACTTGTTAGCATACGAAAATTATTATATACTATATGCTAAGGTTTATTTCAAAATAGACTTATAAGATATAAAACCTTAACATTTCCAAAAGCAATATTTATACCAATATAATAGCAAAGCAGTAGATGATTATTCCCATGTTTTATTATCAAGCAGTTACTAAGCTTTATAAGCATTTTATATTTAGTATGAAAACATAACTATTATTTTCCATGAAGTAACTTTATAAAATATATGGGCTATATATGGTATTTACAGTAATAATGTAGGCAAGGTTTATTTATTTTCATCGTATCTACAAAACCATATTTCTAGCCTTTTTATAAACCATTTTTAATTTAATACTGTTGGGACACATTAAATGGTATTCATTTATAAGGTTATTATGATAGTAACGTAACCAATATTCAACAATATTTCTTCCATGGCTGTAAAAACCAAAAACTAGATGCTACTTAATAATATGATTTATATAGAAATCTTGTATTTACTCACATTATATATGGTTGTTTCCTGTTAGAATATAATGTCATTTGATTTACATTATGACCTATATATCTATCCCTTTTTGTCTTGTAAAAAGAATTTATCCATGCATATTCATGCTACGTATAGTTCTAGTTCACATTATGTAACTAATGATCCATCATTCAAGTGATTATAAAACATTTTACTACAACAAGATTTCTTAATATAATATTTATGTGTATGTATATAGTAGCATATGATTTGGAGTTTAAAATGTACCTCCGGCTAAAATGATAGATCGAAACCCGAAAACACGAACACGCGCGCAAGATTTAACGGGACACAGCCGAACCCGACACCCAAAATGTACACGATCACTAAACGTACCAATCGCAAACCAAAAAGCCCAACAAACACGAACGATACAGCCAAAACGCGAACAACCCAAAACTGCTTATTCCTCTAACTTTCGTATGATCAAAGGAATACAAAGAACTTGTTGTATGGATGTGAGTAATGTATGAGGTGATTGAAAGCAGTGAAGATATTGTGTATTTATAGGCTTTTGAAATCAGCGGAGCTTGGAACAGAAGGAACATTTATTTTGAGAAATGATTTGCATATTAGTTAAAATGTTAGTCAAAACTTGTTAATTGGGTACAAGATTCTCATTGGTTTTAAAAGAAATTGATACGCAATATTGGTTATTAGATGATAGAGTAGAATCATTTCATATCGTCTAATATTTTATAGTGATTTTTGTTTTTGTTACATATGGAACCATTGTGAAAGTTTAACAATTTTAAGATACGAGGTTCCTTGTTTTACTTTTATAGTTTAAAAATAGTTTGAGCATCATTAATATAAAAATGATACAGATTTGTTTAGGACCGACTAAATATGATTGGTTTATATTTACTAACATAACAATAGTGTTATTTTATCTTTATTATTAATTTTTTTACTTGATAAAATTATTAAAATATTAATTTAGATTTTAGGGTGTTATACCCGAAGAAAAACATGCTCGGGATTCTGGCACGCTGGCCACGCGATGATGCGTGGGTAGCGTACCAGACTCAAATTGTTTTTCAACAATTTGAGACTCTGGCCTATAAATACCCACCCTTGACCTTTGTACTCCTCACCTATTGCAAACATTCTTTCCTCTCTTTTTTCTCCTCTAATCCTCTAAGTCTAACACCTTTTCTATTCTTAATCTTCTCTTCTCTCACCTATTGAAGAACACAGATCTCCGAAAGAGAGCCACACAAGTACCTAATCCATACTTGTGTGTTTTGTCGGTGGTCTTCTTTTTTATACCCTTTCTATTAGAGTTGAGTCTTTAGGTTAGGTTAGGACTAGGTTAATCTATCTTATTTCAATCAATCGAGTTATAAGGGAAGTCTTGTATCCGTTGGATCAAGCCTAGATCATTAGGGATCTAGTTGGGGTTTGTTAACCTTCCAAGGGGAAGTGGGTAGTGTTCCTAGTTGATCTGTAACACCCCAAAAAATGGGTCGCAGCGGAAGATGTTTCTGGGAGCATTACTTCATAATACCATTGCTCAAGTCATGAGAGAACGACCTCTAACTGTGTCATTTAAAAAGAAATCTTGAATTATTTAGACTCTAATGCACATCACATAATCCAAGCATCTAATTCACCTGAGAAAAATAAGCTTAAAAAGTGTCAACATAAAGTTGGTGAGTTCATGGGTTTGTTTAAGTGTAAATGTTGAACCAAAGTTTCGTAAAGTATGTATGACTATTTCGATCCTTATAATAGCCACCAAAAATGCACGTATGAATGTTGGAAATCAAAGAGTTGTAAAGTATGCATGACCATTTCAATCCCCAAATAGTCACAAAAAGTTAAGTATAGTTGGACCACCATTGTTCAAAGTATGTATTGCCACTTTATTTAAGGCAACGTAAATATTCATGTGTGTATAAAACAATGATTACGATTACTCTAAGTTCATGAAACTGTTGCGTAGACTTAGGTGTATGCCACTTTATTCAAGGCACGGTAAATGTTCATGTTCATGTATATGTCGTTCTTTGTTCTGGCATGCTATAACGTTCGTTTGCCCAATGATAGCTAATCACCCGAACGGGGCTGTCACACCCGAATAGATCTATTTTATAACATTCGCGCTTACTCTCCAAGTAATTCACAGTTCAATCCGCTTAAGCTAATCCGTAATCATTTGGGTAAAAGTAAAGTAATGTCCTTGTTTTCAAAAATGAATTGAAACAAGCAATGTATTTCATCCCAAAATAAGTAATTGAGTATGTAGATCAGTTTGTAAAATGAATTGTAAATGCACATGTAATGAATTCAAACCAATCATGTAAATTGAATTAGTAACAAGCATGTTCTCACCCCAAAAGTTGTAAAGTATATGTAAAACAAGTAAAACATGAGGTTATAAACTCACCTCGAGTGAATGATTCAACAAAGTATATCACAAAAAGAAAAATGAGTCACGTAAACGCCCGAATTAAAACGTCAACAATAATGTTGGTGAATTCATAGGTTTGTAAAATGTATAATGTAGGACCGCAAGATTTCCCCATGATAATGCAACAGATGCAAACATCATAAAATGTAATTACGTTTCCCTAAGCTCATGACACTGAAGCTCGACATGTATGAATTGCAATATAAATTGCCAACATTGCCCGTGATGATGTTCTAACCCGCAACATCCCAAATCCGACATGGTATACGTTCGTTGTCCGGCATACCGGCACAGTGAGCATGACTCACCCGAACGGGGATGTCAATCCCAAATAGATCTATTTATAACATTCGCGCTCATAACAAGTAATTGACAGTTCATGATAATGGGCTCAGAGGGTTATCGCTACTTAGGCAAACACGTAATCGTAATGTAAAATGTCCACTTGCGTCCAATTGTAAAACATGCATATGTTTCTCACCCCAAAACTTGTAAATCATTATAAATGTAAAACGTGGGGCTATGAACTCACCTCGAGTGGATGAGTTAACAATGTAAATCAAATGCGTGAAAATGCGTCACAAATACGCCCGAATGCAACCTAATTAATTATAGGCCGTATGAGTACTAAGTACTTTGAATAACTAAGACCGTATATAATTCTATATAGCTACATCACCATCTAATTGTATTTGTGAAATCATATTTATAAAGTAAAAACGTTTATAAATATCTCTTTAGTAAAAACGGCGTAACTTTCTTGTTTTAAGTCCGTTTCTTACGTCCACGCTTTCGTATTAAGAAGAGTTATCAAAATATTACATTTTCATATTTTAAGTCCTCTGGCAAACAGTACTTTTTACTGTTCATAAACTTTTATAAATTTAACTATCGTAAATGTCGTATCTGATTCGTTTTAACTCCGATTTTAGTGATTCTTTTGAGCACGTCTTCGTAATTAAAAGTTTTATCTAACTAATGTATTTTTCAAAAATGTATCTGAGATGAATAGTGATTTTTACTGTTCATGGGTTATATAATTATTTTTATAAACTTTAATTATCGTAAACACGGAAAAATCCATAACTCCTTCATTATTGATCAAAAAATTATGATTCTTAATGTTTTGGAATCCTAAAATTATGTAATTTCTGAGAAAAATAACCAACCATTTATATCATATGTGGTTTGTAATAGTTTTTATAAAATTTCTTTTATAAACGCGTTTATTATCGTATATCTTGTAAATGCCGGATCTTCTTCGTTATAAATCGGTTTTTTGAGTTCTCTACATGCCTACGATCCTTGTAACTTGTAGTATTTTATAAAAATATAAAATAAATACATTATTCTTTGAATTTGATCAGACCCCTTTTGATATTTTTGTTAAAATGTGTTTAAACTTGTTTTGTAACTTTTGTAGTTTAGTAACTTTGTTACAAGTCCTTTACAACAACTTATACCACATGTCTTACATACTTAAGGTCCTTAGTCCATGATTTGTCCAAATATTATCCAAGATAACAATATCAACAAGTCCTTATACTTATAAACTTATTAAGTAACTTTTAAAACCACTAGTTTATATATACTTTTTATACATAAACCACACTTGCACAATACTTACATTTCCCTTCCCACATGATATTAACATCCATATAACATATGTAAAAGTATACCAAATCACAATCAAGTATAAAAATCCATTTTACGAGTAAATAAGTTTCCTAGATGGTGATTCACTATATAAACATTATATACACATAAAATCATAAGTAAAGAGATTAGGGTTTTTAGATAACCTTAATATGATGTGTGATGATGAACAACAAGATCTAAACCCTAACTTATCAACAAAACCTAAGCTTCCAAATCAAGAAAACCCTAATTTCACTTGAAACCCTAATCTTGAACCTTTCTTGTTTAACCCTTTTAAACACTAAACCAAGCTTCCAATACACCTTAGATATGTCTAATAATGAACCTTGAACACTTGGATTACTTGTAAAATCAAAAATATGGAATGTATATGGGTTTGGTTTGTGTGCCGTGAGCTAGAGAGCACAAGGGAGAGTTTTTGTGTTGTTTTTACTTAAGGAAATGAGTTGTGTGAAGTTTACTTGCATAGTGTGCCTTTTATAGCAAGATTTAACTAGCTAATGGTTACTTTAACTTAACCATGGTTAGTCTTGAATGACCATTGTGTAAGAAAGGTATGGAAAATGTGTAAGATAGTATGGAGGTGTAAGACTAGTTGGTGAAATTTGCTTGTAAGTTTATACAACATGTGTTATATTAGAAAGTCTTCAAAATAAATATCTTCCTTGTGTTTTTCTCTATGAATCCGGCCCTATGTATGTATATATAAGGAATTTGTATAATTTTTGAGTATTAGGTATAATTGTGGGTATTTGGTTGAGTATAGATAGGTATTGGTGCTTCCGGGTATGCCTAAATGTATTTAATTGCGAAACATAAACACTTTACGTAACCAATAAAAATAAAATGTGCAAAGTTAATAATTATCCTTTAAATAATTATCTAACACCTGCTTGACGTAACCATTTAATTGTTTGATGCCCATTTACGTTGAATGTTAATTTTTAGCTTACACGATTTAACTTAACGTTGAAAATTTAAAGTGAACGCATTAAAGTTTAAAATAAATAATTGGATGTTCATTGATGTGAAAAGGTGTGAAAATGTGAGTTGTTACAGTCTCCCCGTGTTAAAAGAATTGCGTCCCGCAATTCAGTTTGAGTTGTCTTCCGGAATAGTGTTGATGAAGAGGTGTGGGTGTATTTTTTTTTATTTTCTTTACGTGAACAGTAACCCTAACGGCTATGAACAGTAACCCCAATGGTTACTTTCTCCTTTTAAATACCAAATTTTTATCCTTCATGTCTCCATACAACACTTAATCTTTCACTTAAATTTTCTCTTATCCAATCCTCAAAAATGTTGCATATCATTACACTCTTGGCGATGGCGAGCGCGATACACTCGACATTTATCTCGCCTATGTCCCATACGAAGAAGAGTTTCAGTATCTGGCTTTTATTCTAGCGATTCTCGTGCCCCTCATCATCCTTGCTATTGGCGTGGATTTCTTTTGGAAGGAATAGATATTATTGCTAGGGGAGGGTTGTAATAAAACTTGTATTTCCTTTATGTTCTTATGTAATCTTATTTCTAAGTTAATAAACGGATGTTGTGGCAATAAACATATTTGTTATTTTTATTTATGCCTTTCGATAATTTTGTTACCACGCTTGGTAACTCGTTTGCATTCCCTTTCTAAATTGCTTTAACTTGAGCGTTCAAGATTTGTGACGTTGGTTTAATATTTATTGTTGCGTCTAAGGCTCGGCTCCTAGTGGGCTTATCCGTTCCCTTCGGCTTAATGCGTCAGTTATAACACATTTTTTTGATGAGGTCGACTTTATATAGTAAGGTGGTGTAAGAGTTTACTTAGTGATTATGATTGTTAGTTTGATTCCTTGTGATAAATACTTTTTGTGAATACGCACACAAAAATTGATATAATTAGAAAATTGTTTCTTGACAAGAAGTTTTAAGGTGACTACTCTCAGCATGGGCATGGTCCTTCCTGAATTATACATAGGTAATCAAGCTATGTATATTTAAGGGTTAACGATGCGATGCTCATTTTCGTTAAAATAATGTTATAATTTCATAATATTTGTGGGAGTGGCTTATATAAATAAGTAGAGAATTAAAGTAAATTTGACGAAATTTTCACAACACATTGATTTGATAGATAATTTGAAATCATTCGTATAACACAACGGAAATTTAAGATGAAATACAACGAGAATTCTTAAAGGAAATATAGTCTAAGCATTGATATCATTCTCCATGTTGTTAAGGTTTTGATTGGTTTCTCCTCCTCCTAAGGCATGCATCATTCCACGTACTCCAGTACCTCTAGCTTGGTTTTCAAGATTTTGGTTCTTTAACTCTGGGCAATCACTCATGTAGTGCCCTTGATTCCCACATTCATAGCAAGTAAGGTTTATATGATTGTTAGTTGTAGTAGGACTCCTACAGTCTCGGGTCAAGTGACTAACTCTCTTACAGTTTGCGCACTTTACAGTGCACTAGCCATTGTGATGAAACTTACACTTATTGCACAACGGTAGAGTTCCAGCATACTCCTTCCTTTCACCAGACCCAACGGCATAAGATATAGCCACACCTTGCTTCTTGGGAGGTTGTTGTTGAGCTTGGTTGTTGTTATCAAGTTTTCTCTTGTTTTCAGCTTGAAGTTCACCAATAGTGCTGATCTTTTTGTTTATCAATTCAGTTGTAAATTCAATTGCATCTTGCATTTTCTTAGGCTTAGATGCCATCACACTTCCGTGAATCATGTCAGGCAAACCACCGACATACTTCTCGATCTTATCCGACTCTTCAGGAAACATCCTAGCACACATCAATGCCAGTTCCTGAAAACATTGGTTATAGCCTACCACATCGGTACCTTTAACCTTCAGATTCCACATCTCAACCTCAAGCTTCTTAATCTCGCCCCTTAGGCAGTACTTGTTGGTCATCATATTTTTAGGTTTGTCTAAGTCATTGCATATGCAACATCGTGACCAACAGTCCTAACGTGGGAGTTCCACCACGTTAGAGGACTTTCAAGAAGAGTACAAGTGGCAAACTTGATTTAGTTTTCCATAGTGCAGTTGCTTATACGGAACACAGTTTCCATTCTTTCAAACCACTGAGTCAGCTCGACAACTCCTTTAGTACCCTTAAAATATAGGGGTTTGCATTTCATGAAATCTAGGTAAGTGCACTCACGAGCAAGAGGAGCTTGTCTCCTTACACCCGTTCCAGAATCATGGCTGTCATCGCTATTCATGCTTCTATCAGCGTCACGTGCTACCAATGCATCGGCAACGCCTTGGTCGATCAATGCCTTAAGCTAGGCATTGGTGATAGGTGTGGTGGTGGTCATTGTTGTGGCTGGTGATACCCTTGTAGTTCTTTCTTTGGTGCCATTATCTTCAAAATCAGAAGAGTAATAAGATTAGTCTAGTTCTAAAATTCGTGCTTCAAAGGTGAAATGTTGCGAGATAATATGTTAAAGTTGTGTAAGTGTTTTTGGACCATCATGTGATTCGTAATGTCTTGAGAAATGTTCTAGTATTTATATAGCTAACTCCTATATAAATAAATGTAAGATATACTTAGGAGAAGATATATATATATATATATATATATATATATATATATATATATATATCATGTGTAGTAATATACGTAATGCAATATAAACACGTATATTAATCATGTAAGCATATAGTATGACCAGCTAATGCAAACAATTAGTGTATGTAAGTCCCGTGTAAAACTTTTAAAAATGTGAACGTTGAAAATGGTTATAGTCTAGGTAAGATATGAAACCTAGTTCTCTATAACCTTGGCTCTGATTACCAATCTATATCACCCCCAAAAATAGGTCGCAACGGAAGATGTTTCCGGGAGCGTTACTTCATAACACCATTGCTCAAGTCATGAGAGAACGACCTCTAACTGCGTCGTTTGAAAAGAAATCTTGAATTATTTAGACTCCAATGCACATCACATAAGCCAAAGCATCTAATTGACCTGAGAAAAACATGCTTAAAAGTGTCAACATAAAGTTGGTGAGTTCATACGTTTGTTTAAGTGTAAATGTTGAACCAAAGTTTCGTAAAGTATGTATGACTATTTCAATCCTTATATAGCCACCAAAAATGTACGTATGAATGTTGGAAATCAAAGAGTTGTAAAGTATGCATGACCATTTCAATCCCCAAATAGTCACAAAAAGTTAATTATAGTTGGACCACCATTGTTCAAAGTATGTATTGCCACTTTATTTAAGGCAACGTAAATATTCATGTGTGTATAAAACAATGATTACGATTACTCTAAGTTCATGAAACTGTTGCGTAGACTTAGGTGTATGCCAATTTAGTCAAGGAACGGTAAATGTTCATGTTCATGTATATGTTGTTCTTTGCTCCGACGTGCTATAACGTTCGTTTGCCCAGTGATAGCTAATCACCCGAACAGGGCTGTCACACCCGAATAGATCTATTTTATAACATTCACGCTTACACTCCAAGTATTTCACAATTCAATCTGCTTAAGCTAATCCGTAATCATTTGGGTAAAAGTAAAGTAATGTCCTTGTTTTCAAAAAAGAAGTGAAACAAGCAATCTATTTCCACCCAAAATAAGTAACTGAGTATGTAGACCAATTTGTAAAACGAATTGTAAATGCACATGTAATGAATTCAAACCAATAATGTAAATGGAATCAGTAACAAGCATGTTCTCACCCCAAAAGTTGTAACGTATATGTAAAACAAGTAAAATGTGGGGTCATAAACTCACCTCGAGTGAATGATTCAACAAAGTATATCACAGAATGAAAAATGCGTCACGTAAACGCCCAAATGCAACCTAATTAATTATAGGTCGTATGAGTACTAAGTACTTTGAATAACTAATACTGTATATAATTCTATATAGTTACATCACCATTTAATTGTAATTGTGAAATCATATTTATAAAGTTAAAAACGTTTATAATTATCTCTTTAGTAAAAACGATGTAACTTTCTCGTTTTAAGTCTATTTCGTACGTTTCTTATGTCCATGCTTTCGTATTAAGAAGAGTTATCAAAGTATTACATTTTCATATTTTAAGTCCTCTGGTGAACAGTACTTTTTACTGTTCATGCACTTTTATAAATTTATTTTTATAAATTTAACTATCGTAAACTCGTAAACGTCGTATCTTATTCGTTTTAACTCCGATTTTAGTTATTCTTTCGTGCACGTCATCGTAATTAAAAGTTTTATCTAACTAAGTTATTTTTCAAAAATGTATCTAAGATGAATAGTGATTTTTATTGTTCATAGTATATATAATTATTTTTATAAACTTTAATTATCGTAAACACGGAAAAATCCATAACTCCTTCGTTATTGACCGAAAAATTATGATTCTTAATGTTTTGGAATCCTAAAATTATGTACATTCTGAGAAAAATAACCAACCATTTATATCAGATGTGGTTTGTAATAGTTTTTATAAAATTTCTTTTATAAACGCTTTTATTATCTTATATCTTGTAAATGTCGTATCTCCTTTGTTATAAATCGGTTTTTTTAGTCTACATGCCTACGATCCTTGTAACTTGTAGTATTTTATAAACATATAAAATAAATACATAATTTTTTGAATTTGATCAGACCCCTTTTGATCTTTTTGTTAAAATGTTTTTAAACTTGTTTTTGTAACTTTTTATTTAGTAACTTTGTTACAAGTCCTTTACAACAACTTATACCACATGTCTTACATACTTAAGGTCCTTAGTCCATGATTTGTCCAAATATTGTCCAAGATAACAAGATCAACATGTCCTTATACTTATAAACTTATTAAGTAACTTTTAAAACCACAAGTTTATATATACTTGTTATACATAAACCACACTTTTACAATGATTATACTTCCATTACAACATGATATTAACATTCATATAACATATGTAAAAGTATATCAAACCATACTTAAGTGTAAAAATCCATTTTACAAGTTAATAGGTTTCCTAGATGGTGATTCACTATATAAATATAATATACATATGAAATCACAAATGTAAAGAGTGTAGGGTTTTTAGATGACCTTAAGATGAAGTAGGGTGAATAGTAACAAGTTCTAAACCCTAGTTTAGAATCAAAACCCAAGCTTCAAAGACTAGAAAACCCTAATTTCTAATGAAACCCTAATCTTGAACTTTTCTTGATTAACCCTTTTAAACACTAAACCAAGCTTCCAATACACCTTAGATATGCCTAACAATTAACCTTGTACACTTGTATTGCCTTAGAAAATCAAAGATATAGATTTATTTGGGTGGTTTTTGTTAGCCATGGGCTATAAGGGGGAGGAAGAGAGTGTTTTGTGTCTTGCTAGTTGAAATGAGAAGTAGTGAATGAAGTCTTACAATAGCAACCCTTTTATAGCAAAAATATCTAGCCTAAACCACTAACTTAACCATGGTTAGATGTTGGAATGACTAGTGTGTAAGAAGGGTATGGTTTTGGTGTAAGAATGCATGGCTTGTGTAAGGATTTGGTAGGAGTTTGCTTGTAATTCATTTTACACATGTGTTGGTTTACAAAAGTAAAAAAAAATATCTCTTGTATTTTCTATCTATATGTCCGGTTATGTATGTATATATATGTTAATATATATAATTTTTGGATGTTTGGTATAATTATGGGTATTTGGTTGAGTATAGATAGGTATTGGTGCTTCCGGGTATGCCTAAATGTATTTAATTGCGAAACGTAAACACTTTACGTAACTAATAAAAATAAAATGTGAAAAGTTAATAATTATCCTCTAAATAATTATCTAACACTTGTTTGACGTAAACATTTAATTGTTTGATGCCCGTTTATGTTGACTGTTAATTTTTAGCTTACGTGATTTTACTTAACGTTGAAAATCTAAAGTGAACGCGTAAAAGTTTAAAATAAATAATTGGATGTTCATTAATGTAAAAAGGTGTGAAAATGTGAGTTGTTACATGATATAGGTGATCTTAGAGGTTAAGTCGAAACACGGGTTCTTAGGGGTAGATTCCGAGGGCGGAATACCATAGGTAGTAACTCTTATGTGTGAGCGCTAGTCTTTGTTGAAAGCCATTGTAATAAGGTTTGTATTCCACCATAAACATTATACTAGTATAGTATGAGAGTCATGAATTCACAACTAGACATACAGAAGGACTAAACCCCCCTTCCCGGACCAGTATATATTGTGGTCTCTCTCTTTCTCTATCTACTTATTGTTTCTTGGCTAAGTAGATCATCACACCACTCGGCTCTTTTGAGACTTGAAGTTTTATAAACTTTGAATAAGTTAAGAAAATTGTATTCACCCCCTCCTCTACGGTTCTACACTGGTCTTGCGGGTATTGTTCAAACAGCCAAGCTTCTTAAACAAACAGATATTCAGAATGGTGGGGAGGAGTGTGTAATGTCGACACAAGAATATATTAAGAAAGTTGTTGAGGGTGTGGGCAAGGATAAAGATTTTAAGCGTGGTTCATGGGTTAGCGCGATTGAGTTTATGAATGCTTATGGTGGCATTATGAGTGGGTGTTTAAGGGATATCAAGCACTTTCTCAAGAATGGGAAACTTGACCAAGTTGTTGCAATAGTTAAGTCTTGTACTCCGAATGTGCTTGACAATCTTACAGTAACTCTCAAAGACCTCTCATGTACAATAGCTGGTTCAATAATCACAAAGTCATTGATAAAGGGGGTTATGGAAAGGATATTACTGTAGGAGTTACTTTGATACTTGCTAATGTTTCAATTTTTTCTCTTAACCCATCAATGCATTACCTTAACATTACAACGAGAAACGTGGTAAAGGTTTTCCATAAGGATACACTAGAAGTGGCAATGGTGTAGGTGGGAGTAGAATGTTAGACGGAGAAGAAATAATGAAATTGTTAGGAGAAGAAGAAATGGTTGAATTAGAGTTGCAGGTTTGTAGGAATGTTACTGATCAAGAGGATCTATACAACTTTGATAAAGAAGCATTAAACCTCGCATTAGAAGAAGAAGCAAGGCAAGTGATCTATGTTTTACACGCTTTAAATTTATAATACTAGAAATACCGATTAATTCACTAAAAACACAACACGGGCAAGTATACCCTTCCGTGTATAGTATAGTCTAGGTAAGTCCAGGCTGTTCCATGGAAATTGAAGTTTTCATATATTGTTATAAAGGTGCTAAGGTCAATATGATTGTCACAGATCAAATTAACCAAAACGTGCATATATCAAATATTGTAAAGAAAGCAATAAAAGGATGATACAAGCAAATGATTAAGGGATGTTTGTTTAGGCATGATCACTAAGACATAGAAGTGTTTAGGATAGTGTTTACAAGTTTAGAGAATAAGGATATCACAAGTTACAAATCCTTTCGGCCTTTAAGTGTAACTAGTGACCATAAACTTTGTTATAACCAATATATTAGATGAATGATACAACATATATATAAAATAACCCTTTCGGCCTATATTCTTATATCAAATATGTATTACAAAATCAATAAACACATATCCAAACACTACATATCAAAAATCACGATACGCCCAAACAAACATAAAATGATTACTCCATATTCAACATCATGATAAATATATTATAAACAGTAAACTCATAATATTTCATCAATAATATAAATAGGAAAGTACCACGTATCTGTAACGAGAAAATAAAGGGACAACATGCCCAATTAACCAAATGATCGGCTAATAACCAAAACCAAGAATCAAGCCAAAGATTCTAACAATAAACCAATAACAAAATATACCAATTCCTTATGTTCTAAACTCGTAGGTACTGTCAATATACTTTTGGGATCAAGGAATTCTCAGTCAATTTGTCCAACGTGGTGGTGATTACGTGAAATGAAGATTAAGGGTGAACTTGGTGTAAGTTGCACCCTTATGACTTTGGATCTTTTCCTTCTCAATTATATGGATTATTTTGTGATACAAGACTGATTTATAGGCTCCATGGGTGCCAAAAAACGTAGAGAAGAAGGGTAGAAAGGCAAGTGATCGGTCTCATTAAGTGCAAGTAGTTATGGACTCCATAAATGAACTTGGGAGTTACTGCACAGCAAGTACGCTGTACTTATTAGAAAGTGCAGTGCACTTAGGGCATTTATAGCTCTTGGAGGAATTTCTAAGTTATAGATAATTGGTTTCCCTTTCTGTGTCCGCTTGAGTCAACTAAATCGGAGTTCGTATGGCCGAGTTATGGCCAAAATAGTGGATAGGTGTCGGGAGATCTTTAACTCGAGTTATTTCTTTGTTTAAGCTCCATATCTTCGCGTATTCTTTCGTTTTCTTCCATGACACATCACATGAACCTACAATAGCAAATATAGTCTATTAAGTACCGAAAGTTCATACGCAAACTTAACAAAATATACCAATTCCTATGTTTCTAAACACTTCAGATGAGCGAAGGTACTGTAATTGACGTAGTGATATTTGGGAGGGTGAAGCGTAGCATACAAGTATTATATTCACTCTATCTCTTTACTGCTGACGTGACATTACTGAGATGAAGTCATACATGTTCATTTCTATCTCATCTGTCTGATATGATTGTTCGATTTATGAGTGCTTCTTACGTACATGAATTATTAGTGGCTAAGACTACATGTGATGACATTCTTCACGCGACAACACTTATCATGATTGACTTTGGAGATCTCTTTTCCTTATACTACTATTAATGGGAATAGGAGTGGGTTAATTATGGGTTTTAATGGCGCGGTTTTACTGCTAGTTTACTCTTTGTGATAGCTAGGACTGATTTATAGGCTCCATGGGTGCCAAAAAATCTTTAGTATTAGTAGAGATTGTGATGGTGTGGTGTTAGGTAGAGGGAGAGTCTTAGGTTTATACTGATTTGCAGTGGGTGATTTTATTCTTCACTGTTTAAGTTATGCTTGAACAGTATGTTAGTGGTCTGCAAGGTAGTATGATACCAACTTACTGGTGAGTAGAGTGGATAGGGGTGGCATAGGTATTGTCAAGAGTGAATGATTTGTATTCATTATGATAGTGCAGTCACGTAGGGCATTTATAGCTCTTGGAGGAATTTCTAAGTTATAGATAATTGGTTTCCCTTTCTGTGTCCGCTTGAGTCAACTAAATCGGAGTTCGTATGGCCGAGTTATGGCCAAAACAGTGGATATGTGTCGAGAGATTTTGAACTTGTGTTATTTCTTTGTTTAAGCTCCATATCTTCATGCATTCGTCTGTTTTCTTTCAAGACACGTCACATTAACCTACAATAGAAAATATAGTCTATTAAGTATCGAAAGTTCATATAATTAACCAATAAATATATATATATATATATATATATATATATATATATATATATATAAAAGCACATATAAAAATATGTATAAAATGAGCGTTATCAAATCCCCCCACAATTAAACTTTGCTTGCCCTCAAGCAAATCTAAGAAATGAAATTTATAAACAAGGTCCAAACTGACAGAAGAAGGGAAAATTTAAAAATTTGAAAAATTTGAAAATGTCGAAAATATTTTTGGTTTTTTTATAAATAAAGGTAAAAGGCGTAAACACCCCCTTCCCCCCACACACACACTTAAGGGTTTGCTTGTCAATAAGCTTTAAAAAAATAGAATTATGAAAAATATTTTTTAATTTTTAATATGTGAAAACAGAGATGTTTGACAATACTCAATGATCTTCAAGCTGTTATAACATGACGAAGCACCTCACAAATAAGGAAAAATATAATTCACTCAAACACTCGTATATGATGTAATAGAGGGTAAAATGGAAATCACACTCAATTGCTCGGACATTATTCATTTCATACCATAAGCTTGTATAAGAAACAAAACTGCACCGACGTGGCATAAGCACCAGGTATAAATATCAAAAGAGGACTTTTATTCGGGTTATAATGTTAGGCTAAGGGTTAATAAGGGTGTGGATAATGCATGAGAAATATATACTGGAATTGGTTTTATAATTAAAATACATGTCGACAAGTCCAAGACCCATGTTGCTAGCTACTAAACATACCACAACCTGTAAGGTTATCGAACAACACAACCTCCCATTAATATATCCGGCACATATCATAATATAACAATACGTCGCAAGAACCAACAACAATCCAGCTCTTATTCATCACTTTTCTGTTTCTCTTTTTTTGATTCAACTTTTTTATACTCTTCTTTCACATTTGTTTTTTTCTTCCTCTTTTTTTATCATTTTTTTTCAATCCACCCTCCATGTTCACACAAGTAACAATTCTCATACACTTAATATAAGCGTACACCATAAAAAATACAAAACATGAAGTGGCACCTCTCTATCTCTATTAAAATGGCACAACACTTACAATAAAGCGCAAACAAACTATTAATCAAAAATTAACTAATCATACCACCCAACTAGCAACCAACAGTTTAGACTTTCTACAAGGTGTATGGCTAGGCTAAAGGTTATATATTTTTGTATTTTTAGTTTAGTGGATGAGATAAATGAATAGCTAGGCTCAGCGGGTTAAACTAGTGGCATCTGACACTAAAGATGAGTGCTACAAAAGGGTTTTATTGGGGTGGTTAGCTAATCAGTGTAACTAGCTAAAAGATTATTTTAAATGGATGAGATAATTTGGTTAAATCCTAGATTGCCTCTTTGTAGGATCCCGTTTAACACTTCATAACACGAATTAATCACGGATCAAGAACTAGAAATGAGAAAGAAAGGTGAGTTGTTCTAGAGAGAGAAAGAAGAGAGAGAGAGAGAGAGATGAGAGAATATGGAAAATGATATTATTTAGAAAATGAACAACTAACTCTTTTCTAAATAGAAAAGAGTTTATATACCCCGTCGCGTTAAATGACGCGCGAGATATTTAACTAGGACCCGGGCTCGGGTTTTGCTTGGGATTAAACCCGAAACATATACAATATTAGATTATCTATCGAGCCCGATTCTCGATATTATCCTATTACAACATTAACTAATTAAATGACCGAGACTCGTACACGTAATGAACGAACTTCCTGTTCGGCTCAATATTTTGAGGCTAACACTCTTTATCACATAAAAATACCTATATCATGCGAACATGATCTCATTGCGGTCTCATAATGATTTCAAGCACAAGTTCTAAAATCAATGAATCACCGGCACACTCATAATCAAAGAAATCAAGCATAAGAGATATATGCTAAGTATAAGCTTGAAATCCTCACATATTTACTGGAATGGTTATAAATGCGTAAGTAATGTCATCGACCCCGAGTCAGATCTGCTCTATCAACCAGGACACATCTCTGGTTTCAAAATTTTATTTATTTACTAAGTTTTATTATAATATATTAACCCAAGTGACAAAAGAAATTTAAAAATAAATAAAGATTTTTAGATTATCGAGGGCGAACAAAAGATAGAAATTAACAATGAGTCTAATTTTTCTAGTTCATTTTCCCCCACACTTAAGTTAAGCAAAATGTGTAAGTAGAAAATAAATTAAAAGTAGGATAAGTGGGGAAAATAAATATAAGAGAAACGAGACTTCCCGGGATTCTTAAGTCCTCGGTTGAATTCTGAAAGATATGACACGAAACCGAATGCCAGTGTAAGAATGTGAATTCAACCATATAATATACCGATCCAAATATATATGTCCCTAAGTGATAAACTAACACACGAATCCAAGCTTCATCTGTTTGTTTAGTCTACAAAATAAACAAAACTACAAAAAACCCGTAAAATACTAAAGCACACTTTCATAGGCAACACGATTGTATTTAGCGTATGCAATAAGCCTTTAAACCTCTCGATATCCTCAGTGGATGAGTTATAGTCTCGTGAGGGTTTCCAGCGAACACACTTACAAAGTTCAAAAAATATATTTTTGTATGTGAAGTGACCAAGTACGGTCGGCATTGCACTTAGGAAACTGCAAAGTTTTTGTTATATATATATATATATATATATATATATATATATATATTATTTTATATTTATTTATTATTACTATTTACTATTAATACTACTATTATCATTATTATCGTTATACTTAACTTGATTTAAGATTTCTTGACGATACGATTCAAATGAGAATGGTCCACTTTTAGATGTTGAGGGTATGAGATTTTTGGTATGTACTCACAAGGAAGGGAGTTTCTTTTTATTTGACTACGTAATAGCCCCTTTTTGTTTTCTTAATAGGCTTATTTTTTTTGATTTTATTGTTAACAATGATAGGAGGTGATGGATCATTTTGAATTTTTGGAGGGTCATCGAACTTTTCACTCTTAGTGAATACATCATTCACGTGCTCAATGCGAGCTGGAGGAGGTGGTCAGTCAGTCCTACCAGTTTGTTCTAAAGAGACATTTTATGAGTTCGACCACTCATCTATTTTTCTTTCCATGTTTTTATATATAGTTTGGCAATTCTTTTTGTTTTGCTTCATATTTAGAATCATATCGTTAACATTGTTCTTGATAAACATATTTGAAACTCTTTGACCATCCAAGAAGTTGGTGATTAATATTTCGAGATATGTTTCATATTGAGGTTCTTGGTTGACAGTTTTAGATTTTTTATTGGGTAAAACCCCAGTGGGTTTACAAAAAATTTCATCATGAAGATTATCGTAATCGGTTCTTTTGCTATGAATATAGCTTGTAGAATATCAAATCACACAATAATCTATGAAATGAAAGAAAGAAATCTAGAGAGAGAAAGATGGTTGGACACTTCTAGTGAGAGAAAGAAACATGTAATGCATAAATTATGAAATGAAATGGAGAGGGTATTTATATCCTTACATAGGGGCATCTATGGGCCTTTAGTGCCATGGACATGGCCTAGTTAGCTTACTTTTACACAATGTTTAACTACGAGCTACGAAATACATTTTAGGAGTGATATAGACTTTTTCATATTTCTAACAATCTCCCCCTAAGGGAGGTCACTCCATTTTACAAAAACTCAAGCTTAGCCGTCATGCTCGTAGTCTTGAATCTTTATCTTTATCTTGCGAAATGTGTAGTGATTTTTTGACTTCAGGCTTGAGCTTGTTCCTTTAGCTTGACTTGTATGTGATCTTGAGCTTCTTGAGATCATTAACCAAATATCATCTCTTTTCATCATCTTGTAATCTTTTTCCTTCTTGTGATCTTGTGACTTTCGGACCAACATGCTTATACCATACTTCATCTTGAAAGCTTGTATAATCATCTTTCTTTTCTTTAACTTTAACACTTCGTGACTTCAAAGAAGACATGGAGTATCGGAGTAGCAGAAGTCTTTTAAAATACGTACTTAAGCTTTCATAGTGTCTTTACATATGTTGGTCGGGTATGAGCATGTGGCTATGAATCTGACTTGTCTTAGACTAGCTGGTGTCACCATCGGGAATACATGCAGGTTTAGGTTAGTGATAATCAACAGATATAGACAAAAGTGTCTTTGTCACTTCGTCGAATATGGTTTCAATAACCACGGTTCCCCGTTAATCAGTATAAATGTAAAACCCCATATTTAAGGTCACTACTTAATCTGAATTTATAATTAATTCTAAATTTTAAATAATTCATTTGATTATCTTAGTTGATTTTTATTAAAAATCGTCGATTTTAGAAACCCTCGCGAATCTTACAAATTAATTTATCCGTTTTATAATCGAGAAATCAATGACTCCGTCTTCGGGCTTTGAGTGCCTAATTATTTTTGTTTTTATATTATTCGTCTTTCTTATGTTTTAAATTGTACCGAGACAAAAATCACAATTTAGGAAAAAGAAAATATCAAACTAGAATAGGTTAATGGGCCCGAAAACAAAGTGATACAAAGAATTACCAAACAAAAAGCCCACAAAGCCCACTTCTTCCCCCTTGTTTCTTTTCTTTGGCCGGTTATAACCAAAACCCACGCACCTTATATTTTTTTAGGAATTATCCTAGTAAATGCATATCCTATAAATAAAACCCCTCTCCTTTTTCTTTTCTATATAAGCCGAAGCAAAACACACACACAAACATAATACAACGTTCAAAACCAAAAACCATCCGACTTCTCTTTTTCTTTTCTACTGTTCGACAGATCCACACCAAAACCACCATCCATACCATCAAATCTCCATTTAATCTCACCCTTTTTACTCCAAAACATATATAAACAAAACCCTAATCATCTCCCATCTATAAAAACCATCATGCATGTGTTTTGAGGAATCTTAATTTTTAAGATTTTTGAGTTTTTAGGGTTTTAATTGATTGAAGGCTATAAGGGTTATAAGGGTTTGATTGTAGTTGTATTTACAAGGTTAGGTATAGTAGAAAGTTCGTTTTCGGATTTGATTTGGTCTTGGTGGTTTCGGCAGCCAACACAACACCATTTAGGGTTTGTGTTTGATCTCTTAAATCACTCCATTGTAAGTTAAAAATGCTTCGTTAAACTTCCTTTTTATTATTTTGATTTTATAGTAAGTGCATGTTCTTGTCTTTTGATTTTTATAAACATGCAAGTACTTTTTAAGATTTATCTTAGTTAGTTAGTGTAAGTGAAGTGTAATGGATTGGAGGTATGTTACATTGATGTATCTTGGCCTTATGATGGATCAATTGATGATTTGGAAGTGTTTGGATTGAGATTAGAGGTAGATTTAGGGATTGTTTCCAGGTCAGTAGCAAAACGTGGGGTTTTCTCAAACTTTTGTGCTTAGGGTCTGTGAATAAAATACATGGTTGGATAGACATAAGTCTTAGGTACGTGTGACAAATTGGACGCTCTTGTATCGATTCCGGATGAGGGAGATATGGCCTTTTTACGAAAGTAGGTCAAATCCAGAGCTGCTGTTAGGAAACGTGTTTTGCTCCAGGTTCTTTTATAATACACTTAGGTTTTAAAACTTTGTTAGACACTATACATAATAAGCTTTAATATCTATTTGGATTCAACTTAATAGCTATTAAAGAATAAGATTTATGGCCGAAACCGTAAACGATAGAAATTCAGTCAACTTTCTCTTTTGAGTTATGGTTAGTAAAAATCCATTTCCCGTTGATTGGTAAATGGTTTGATTGATTGGTTTAATGTTTTGGAAACTAGACTTAAGTATCCTTCCAGGGGTGAAAACCCCATCCTTGTATCTTTTATAGGTTAAGAGATACGATGGTGTAAAGATGACTAAAATTCAGTAACATGGTTTTTACGTCTTTTCTTGAGAAATAAAAGTGTGAACACATGGTAATGAGATAAAAATCTTTAAGCGAAACTTAGTAGACACTCAATTAGGTATAAGTACAGTTTGTGTACCTAATTGAAGAAAAAAATACCTTGGTTAAGTCTTGGTGCAATGTCGTTCATGTTTTGGATTTTTAACTAGTATTATATAACTATTTTCACTATAATGATTTATAATTCTAAGTCGCGACTTGCTTTATAGGTCTCGGCTAATTGTTGGAGTCTTCTATCTCGCTGATTTCTCATTTGATCTTCTACTCGCGGTAAGTTCATAGCCTCGCCTTTACTACTTTAACTATTTTCTTAAAACTCACGAGGGAGATACATGCTTGTTTTTATAAAATTGAACACAAATTGTTTTGAGTAAGCTGGACCCGAATTGTATGCTTAATGCTTGAGTACCTATTGCTAAAGACCCTAATATCGTGAATCATTAACTACCTGTGATGGGTAGATGCTATGGTAATAAATAGGCCTGTGGGTGACTCCCCATCCGGGGTTTGAATCCTTTTGGAACACCCACTTGCAACGGATATATTATCTAAGATGTTATAGGTATATAGCAATAATACCTAATCTTTTGGGGAAAACTACATTTTTATCTCGTCAAAGGGACCGGTTGTCACGAGCTTAATGCATATATATATAAAACTTGTTTGATCCACAAGTTTTCCATGATTTAAATATTTGTGTTCTAAATCTTTATGCTAAATTAAACCTATGAATTTCACTCAACGTTTAATTGACTTTTTAGCATGTTTATCTCCGGTAATCAGGACTAAGGACTTGGAGCTTGGGAAGAGGAGGAAATTGCGCTTAAGAATGATTTTTGTCAAAACAAATGATTTCCATTCCTCAAAAACAATGTTTTTATAATTGGTTGAACACTTGTACCTTGTTAGACTTATGTTGGGACAATGCTTGCACTCTTAACTTTCTAATGGAATGGAATATGTTTTATAACGTCTCTTTTTGAGTCGTTTCTTATAATTTATTGACTATTGTACTTATTATTAACACTCCCTTGTTGGTTCCGAATCTTGATTTAAATTGAGGGTGTGAAAGATTGGTATCAAGAGCCATAAGTTATAGAGAACTAGGTCATTTTTCAAAAACATAAACTATAACTTTATTTTTCTAATTTTCGCGCGTAAAATACTCCTCGTGGTTTTGGCTCAAGTCATCCTAAGTGATTACCATTTTTAGTATTCCTTCATCGTGAACACATTATTGTTTGGTATTTATTAAATAAATACTATGATTCATATCGAGATATACTTCGATAATTAAAATTTATATCAAAGTTTTCATATTTATTTACATATTTAAATAAATCATTATTAAATTATTTACATGTTTAAATAAACTAATATTAATTCATCATATTCATTGTAATGCATTGCATTCATTTGTATATTGCATAAATTTTTATTTATATAGTGACCTTATGTATTTATCCTTGCATGATTTGCAGATAATCATGGCAAATCCTTGACCTCCTGATCTTTTATATACTTCTTTTAGCATCTCTAATAGTATTATATGGATACTAATTTTATAATACTTGACTTCCTTTTCCTTCTTTTACGCTTATCTTCGAGATTCCCGCTACCTATTTACCTTATATCGGTCATTTGACCACTTCGCTTATCGCGTACTTCATGATTTCTCATTTACTCCATCGAGCATCAATACTAGTATTATATAAGGATACCTGCATATATGAGCTGCTTTCTTCTCGGTCTCTTACGATTATCTCCGTGAGTACTACTATCTACTTATATAAATGAAATTTATATAAGTGTCGAGTATTTTCGATCGCTTACGTCTACTTCGTAGAGTGCCTCTATATTTTTATATGAAGGCTGTCTATATGAATACTAAAGCTTTTCTAAGACATTGTGAATGACACAATGGTCTCGTTTATTTTCAAGACGTTGTGAGTAATACAACGATCTCTATTACGTTTTCAAGTAATTGCTAGTAATGCAACTGTCTCAAAAACTTCTTGTGAATTTGGATAATTCCTTTTTGGATAATATCGGAGTTTGACTAAGTTTTTCAATTCCATTGGTTATCCCACTATTCGATTCTGAGTTTGAACACTCACCTCATACTCTTGAAGTGCTTACGTCATTTTGTAGTCCGTTCTATGAAGACATGCTGACTAATTCAATTACGAATTTAACATGCCACCTCATAACCCTTCATTCTTTTGGAAAACGATTATTTATTTATTCCCGCGTAATGCGTCGTTAGGGAACGCCTACTTTTGGAACTTTTGAATGAAATTTTGTGTTTCGCCTTTCTACCCGGGTATAATATCTTAGATGATGGAGAGTAGGATTGGCGTAGTATTTGATAATTTTGAGGAATTTGGATGAAATTTTGTGGTATGTCGAAAAATATATTTTATGAATAAAATTAGAATGTGGTTTAAGGATGTTGTAAAAGTCTTTTTATAAAAGTTAGGCTTAAAAATATGTTAGTACTTGTTAAGACGATCGTTTTGATATAAAATTCGACCCATAACTCCCAAAAACAAAGTTTTTATGGTCAAAAGAAGTTTAGTAAAAGTTTCGCAAAAATTCAGCTCAGAAGATAAATAATAGCTTGCTGACAGAATCGTAAATGGGCGTTTTTATCATTTTCTGTATCATTTTGGGTCTCGGCTAAAACACAAAAGTTGTCCGGAATATCGTTTTGCATAAAAAGTCGCGAAAATTGGTCTAAAAGTGCATAAAAGTGTGGTTTTTACTCAAAATGCAGGTCTGTGTTTTAGTTTAGAAAAAATTCAGCAACTGTAGGGAAAAATGGCTGATACAGTTTTTAACTTGAGATTCGGGCACTTTCTGGTCCGAACCGGCCTTCCGTTAAAACATAAAAGTTGTTTAGTTTGACGTTTTCTACAAAAAGTTGAGAGTTTTAGTCTAAAAATAATAGATTATAGGAAAACATTGGAGTGAAAGTTAGCGAATTATCATTTTGGAAAAATTTGAGTAGTTGCTGAATTTTGTTAAAAAGTGAGGTTTTGAGCGTTTTAGTGTCCGTTTGTGTTTGCAAAACGTTAACGAATATTATTAGATGATTAATAAATTATTGGGTGCGTCCAGTCACGTTTAAAAATAGTAAGTCTAAATTCGGAAACTCTATATATGTAAGCATAACGTGGAAACAAGGGTAAGTATATAGATAATAGGTGTGTCGGTATTAGCGGGAAACTTAATATTTTATTAGGCAATACAAATATCTTCGAATATCCGAATGTTCCAGAAATAGTAACTTTCTAAAAATAGTATACTTTCTCAAAAGCATATGGTTGTCAAATAACTTAGGAGGTACACACATTTGGATTCCATTATTCTTTTTATATATATATGACTTATGTGTCATTTTATTTTATCTTCCTTTTTCCTAATTCGCATCACATCGACTTTTGGTCGCGTTTTAAATCTACTGTCTTCATATCCTTCATTGCCATCGATATCATGTACCTCATGAAGATTCCGGCTAAACCCTTTGAAACTCTATCATCTTGTAACCATTTCACCGGCTTGCTTCAAAAAAATACGGAGGTGAAAAGTCGTACAACAACGGTATTTTTGTTGTAGTTGAATCATAAATCTTAAAAGTTTGTTTCCGCATCCCCTGGTACATACATGAGCACAACTTTCCGAGATAACGCCACGTATTTAGCCTCTGCTGATGACATTGCAGTATAGTCCTGCTTCTTTGACATCCAGTTGACTAACTTATCACCTAGGAACTTCGTATCTCCAAATGCATTTGGCAAGTATCAAGGCAACCAGGCATGACGGCATTGAAAAAGCTGTTAGATCAAAGCCAAACCCTTCGGATACCAAGTCCCATGTGAAATGGTACCCTCTTAAGTATCGAAAGATCCTTTTAAACCACTTTGGTGTTTTTTTTTCATCGGGTCTTGCTTGATATCTTGCACAATAACATATTGCTTGCACTATGTCTGGTCTAGTAGATGTCAGATAGATGAGTGACCCGATTTTACTATGATAGTCAGTTTGGTCTACGGGTTTACCACTCAAGTTTGCATCTAATTTAGGTTTGGTAGCCATTGATGTACCAATCTTGTCCTTTTTCCTACCATGTGTATTCTATTCAGAATCTCTAAAGTATATTTGGCCTGATTGATAAAAATCCCTCGTGGATTGGTGGATCTGAAGTCCTAATAAGAATCATTTCCCTTCCTTTCCCCATTAAGGACATCTCAAATCTAACCGTGCATTAATTTTTTCAAAACGTTTTTGAAAATTTATAAGGTAGGGGAACCAAAAATAATGTCATCAACGTAAAATTGGCACACGTAAGACTTCCCTCCTCCGGTATTTTATCCGAGGATAGAGTCGGGTCAATGATACCTTTAGTAAAACCGTTGGAAAATCAGGAATTTTGAAGAGTTCATCCTACTAGGCTCTCGAGCTTGTTTTCAATCCATAAGAGCTTTCCTTAGACGTAAACCTTGTCTGGATGATCAGATCAATGAATCCGTCTGGTTGTGCAACATAAACCTCCCCTCTCCTTCATGGACCAATAAGAAAAGGCCGATTTCCCACCACGTCCACTGCTGGTAACATTAGGAAAAGACTTGTGTGTGCAGCATATGCGAACAAAGATCCTCCTGACAGCCTCCAAGCGCGAGCAACTGGAGCAAATGATTCCCGTCGAAATCAAATACCCAACCTGAGCATAACCCTTTGCTACAAGAAGTGCTTTGTTGCGAATTACAGTTGGTCTTCATCCTTTTTTTGTTTTTCATAACCACTGTCATCAGCTTGATTACAGTCTGCCAAAAGGTTGTCAAAACCGAGTTTCCCAGACTTGTAGTCTGTCAAACTGATGAAGTACATCCTGCATTGATTCTATCACTGCTGAATCACACATTCCAGCCATTTGCCCTCCTTTTAATGTTTTTCCGATTCGAAACAATACTCACGTTGAGGGCGAACCATACACATTACAGATCGGTTTGCAAGTTGTCGTCTTGTTTGCACTGGCTTGGATGGATTTCCATGAACTTGAGTTAATGGGTGATCTTTTGTCCATCGGTATTCAGAATCTTGAGGTTGATTGAAGGTAATACCACATTTGAATTACCAATAATTTGCGTGAGAAGACTCAGCAATTTTTCATGTATACCGGTGGTAACAGAAAAGGAATGGTAAACTTCCTGCAGATCATCGTTGTTTTCCCTCACATGAGCAATTGTAGGAGATGATGGTTCTGATGGTAGGTTGAATATTCGTTGAAGGGTGTTTGTCTTGAGGATCAGAATTAATCAGTGGAGAAGAAGACTCTCTTGTTGACGACGACGAAAGCACCCTCAATGAAAAAATTCATCGTACATAGGACCAAAATGAGGTCAACTCCGTTTGTGATGGAACTGCTGTATCTTGTAGAGAAACATTTTGGTAGTTCTGGTGCGGGGTCATAAGTTGTCATAACTGACGCCTTTGAGTGTTGGGGAACGAGCCTGAAGTGTCATTAGCACCAGACTTCTCTTTCATCTCTTTGATTTCATCAAACTGAGATGGATTGGATTCAACTATCAACCTTGTTCCCATTGTTTAGACCACGATATCCTTTGACTTAAGGAGTATCCCCACAATATGCACGTATCCCCTTTTTTTCGTTCATCTTATCTAGGTTTTCCACACCCACCCACCACTCTGGTTAAGTAACAAGTGCAACCAAAGATGTGAAGGTGCTTAAATGAAGGGTTTTCCTGTCATTATTGATGATATGGTCCGTTTTTCCCCCCTGATGAGTTGGGATGATGATTGATCTGTTTTGATATAGCATGCGGTTTTTGCGATTGCTCACCCAAAGAAAAAAGGAATTTTAGAGGCTGAAAGCAACGATCCCGAGCAGCCTCAACGTAGAGTGGCAGTTGCGTCTTTTTGACAACGTCGTTCTATTCAGGTGTTCGAGGAGTAAAATTTTGATGCTTAATTCCTTCTTCTTTGAAGAATGCATGGAGTGTCTTGTTTCAGAACTCTGTGCCTCTGTCAGTTCCAACAGAAATTACTGGGGCTTGAAGATTTTGTTGAATCATCGTGAGAAAGTCTTTTAAAACTTCTGGTGTTTCATCCTTGGAACGTAGAAAGAGTGTCCAAGTATATCTTGAGTAGTCATCGACAAAATTATCAAAATATATTTCTTCCCATTGATGCTAGCAACCCGCATTGGACCCACATAAGTCCCATGTGAAGCAAATTCAATCGACCTTTTGACCTTGGAAAAACAAAGTCTATTTGACTGAATGAGCTTCGTCGCTTTGCTTCAACTCACTTCAAAAGGAACATAGTTGATCCATACATACTTCCAGTTTTGGTAAACCAATCACAATATCCTTCTTTAAAAGCAAGTTGATGTAGTCGAAGTTAAGATGAGAAAGTCTTTGATGCCATAACCATGCTTGAGTTGGTGAGGCTTTAGCCATGAAACAGATTAGAGTTGATGAAGTTGTTTCTTGAAGAGAAATGTATATATATCAGATCCACGATTACCGGAAGTAAGTCGTTTCCCTAGAAGATCTCTAACCAAACACGTAGATATCCTGAAAAATGCAAACCTCCAAATCCGCATCACAGCATTGACCAACTAGAATAGATGTGATTGAGACCATTCGACTATGTTAAACCCTTTTTTAAAAAATCGTGAAAATTTTTCCTTGAATCAATTCTCCATAACCAAGAATTGGGAGCAAATTGATCATTGCCAAAACGAACGGTACCCAAGGTAGTTCTCAACAAAATGCACAGCAAGATACATTTTCCCGTCATATGCTTGGTGCTCCAAGTCAACAATGAATAGGGTTGATTTGTACAATCTCTGCAAAGAAGTAGAGGACGTGGAACACATGACAAATTGGATCCTAAAGTGTTTGTGAGTTTTTCAAAGACCATTAGTTTATCCCTAATGTATTATATCTACGGCAAAACTATCTCTTTTAGCACACTTTCATTCCTAACTATAGGAACCCATTTCTTGGTGTCTTAGGAACCCAGTTTCCGTCTGTGTTTTAGGAACCCATTTGAATGTTGATGAGCATTGTTGTGCAAATCCACCATTTCCCACGCCCTTAACCGTTTTTCCCTTATAATAGCATCCTATAGTAACTCTTGGAACTTGTGATAGTGGATTTTCTGATGCAACTGTTTTCCTTAATGGGGTGTTGCAAACAATTTGTTCCGCATTGACTTTTGGGCTTCCTATACCATAATACACTAACCCTTAGCTTCTTAGTTCTAGCATTCACGTCATTGGTAAATTTAGAAAGACAAGCAAAATGATTCAAATTAAACACACATTTTCCACAAGTAGCACAAACAGCCATTAGCATTCCGAATTCTGGAAGTTAAACTGTCAGACACGCATTACAAGACTTATGTTTTAATTAGAAATACTAGAAATCCTAGGTTTTGTTCTTCTACTTCAGAGTTTCTTCTAAGCTTCACGCAGACGAGTGTATGGCATGACTTATCATTCAGTGTGATTGCATCCTATTATGGGTCTGCTAACATTAGTTTTGTGAGCTACTCTCTGTATATGTAAAGCACGAGATTAGTATTTCCTAAAAGTCTGATTCAAACTGTGTGTTCTAGTTTGTGTGGTATTACTTGCCAATGCATACTTCCTGGTTTAATATCACATTTGTGTTTCTACACTTGCCATGGCTGTCTTAAGTAAATTCCTGTGGAGTCTGTTTTTTGATAAACCACTCTGACTCATAGTTTTTTGGAATCCGACTTTTCTTATTGCAAAATATTTCCTCAAGAGAGTCTGAAAAAGGAGTCGGTTTTCCTAAAACTGATGGTTTTGGAATCCTTTGAGCATTTGGTTGTCTAACAACAGATGGTTTATCAACTTAGTGCTAACAGATTTTCCCCTGCATTTTTTAAAAAATTGAAAAAACGATTTGGTTTTTCACTCACATTATTGCCATGATTCTTGTCCTTGCGTTGAAGCTTTCAAACTTGTATTTCAACATATTGTTCACGTTCTTATTTTCGAAATACATTGGACGCGCCCTTTCTTTAACAAACGTGTCAATTTTCCGTGTACTTGACATTCCCTTGTAAAGCATTTCAAGAAAATTGAGTGTTTTTCTCTAATCTAGCAAAAAAACGCTGTAAAAGCTCAGAGTAAATCTCTTTTACTTACAAAATCATTTGTTCAAAAGCTTTTGTGCAAGACAAGTCACTTTCCCATTCCTTTATGGAAGCATATAGCCATTTAATTTCAGTGATCTCAGCTAAATCAGAATGAAGTTAGTCAAATAAAACACTTAACATCTTTAGACACACTTTCTTGCAAAAGCATATCATAACATGTTAGAAAATTCTGCTTATCAGATTCAAGTTCATCAGTTCATCTTCAAGCGATTCAACGTACTTTAAAATCTGCATTGCATTTCTTGCTTAATTCATAGTATATAAACGCCGAGACTATCATTCTGAGTCTTGAAGGGGGCGAAGTAGTGAGACGATGGCGAAACATTTCTTAACTAGGATTTTCCATATCTTTTGCAGTTGGTGACGAAGCTAAAGATGGTCTGTTTATAATGTTTAAAACCCATGCTTGATTTAACGATTCGTTCAGATTGATAATGATTGTTTGTCATGACCTTATAATGCTTGTCTCCTTTTGCATACTAGTTTAGGACACTGTAAGAAATCTATGTTTTTTGAAAAGACATTTGGTTTTGTTTTTACAAACGGATTTTTTCTCCACATTTTCTTTCTTATTGCATTTTTTTGCCTTGCAAACGGAATTTCATAACTGGTTTGGTGGTTTTGCAAATTTTCATAAAGACTATTTAACTTCGTGTAGTCCAAATGGTTTATCTACGTCTTTATTCAATGTAGATTGACTCACTTTCGCAAAGAGTCAAAATCTCATCTCTACGATGATCTAATTGCAAGGATCAAGATTGGTCTTTTGTGATCGCATACAAACTCTGGGTCTCAATTTGAGCCTTTTTTGAGGTACATGTGGAATTGGCAAAAGCTAAGGCTTCCCATTAAATGTATGGGCATTTGTGCTAAAATATGAATGGTTTGGATGTGATTGACTTCGTTTGAAACAATTTCAATTCAAAAACTTTAATTTTTGTGTTCCATGAAATCATTTTTGTCAATCATTCTCTTCCTTAAGTTTCAAATCTTTATTTATTACCTTGTTTTTCCCCCCCTTCCTCCTTGACAAGGACCTACGTAATGTGACCTAGTTAAACAGACTCTGTTTGACTAACTCATCGTGTTTTGCTTGAACAACAGAAATTTCATAAGCCTTAACTTTTAAACCTTCTTGTATGTCAATGTCCTTTTGAGCTAATAGTCCTAGAGTTTCATTTAACTTACGTTCAAGTTGGTCATAGTCAACTGTACGATCATTAAAAGCCTTGTACCTCTCAAACTCATTACTGTTAGTTTTGAAGTGCAAAACTAAACAAACTATCCCGGATACTATTAGATTCGCTTAAGAGTACTACTAAGTTTCCGCAAGAATAATTTTGCACTCGATTAACCTCTTAGTGTCAAGGTTGCATTTGCTATTTCTTATAATTGCTTATGTATCTTTTTAATGTCATCGACATCCCAAGCATTAAATTACAATTACATTACAAGTCAAGCACGTCATACATCACATTCTAACATCATGTTGGGTCATTCTGAATATCATTATCACACATATCTGGTGAATCAGGAATGACATTACTATCACCCGTTTCCACTGCACATGTGTTACTAATGGATTCAGATTGGTCAAAATGTTGTATGTCATTGGCAAACACATTATCGTCAGTATCGTATTGTACCTGTTCCAATGGCTCAGCGTCTGTGCCTGAGTCTGCATTAGGAACCTCCTGAATCTTTGCCATGTAACTGTAATGTGCTTCCAACTCTTGTTCATCAATCTCTTCATCCGTGTCTGCTAGCCAGTCAGATTGCTCTGCTTGAAGTTGAACACCTTTCTCAGCTTGTTTACACAGCAACATCTTTTCCTTGTGATACGTGGAGTCTTTAACCCGTTTTGGCTTTCTGCATTCCTTAGCATAATGACCAAATTCCTTGCAGTTAAAACACTGTATCCCAGACTGTTGCACTACTGGACCACCTACAGTTTCCCTAGCCCCAACAACATTCACTGCCCTCTGATTCCCAAACTGTCCAGTCTGATTGTCATTCTTGTACCTTGGAGTAGTATCCACATTCTTGTTTCTGGTGTTTGAGGAAGTTCTGAGGTTGTTGTTGGTAGGTTTGTAGAGTTTCTTGAAGTACTTTGCAATGAGAGCCAAATTTTTCTGCATGTCTTTATCCTTCTGAGCTTGTTCAGGATCACTGTCTTCTTCAGAAGCTGACTCAGATGGTGGTGTGATTGGTTTGGCTATCTCTTTGCCTTTGTATCTTGTAGTTGCATGAGATCTGGTTGGAAGTGAAGCTTTTGATGTTGGTGCATATGATTTGTGAGGTTTTGATGTTTGGTAATAAGGGTCTTGAAGTGTTTGAGCAGTAGCAACAAGTGCTAATGGGTTAGCATTCTTGGCCATTCTTTCAGCACGGAGTTCATTAACTTCCTTTTGGTATTGTTTCAGAATGTCAAAGAGCTTATGGTATGAAACTTCATCCAACTTGTGTTGTTGCTTCACAATTGTGACAAATCTTGACCATTCTGGTTGAAGTTGTTGAAGAAATTGAACATTGACTTGCATCGTTGCAACTGTCAAATTGTTTCTGATCATTTCATTCATCATTTTGTAGAATCTTGTGTAGTAAGACTCAATTGTTTCTCCATCGTGAGAGGTGAATTGACCAAACTCCCAAAATAAGTTTGTCTTGACATCTTGAATATTGAGTGATTCACCTTGTTGTAGCCTTTCGATGGCTTCCCACATTTCTTGAGCTGTCTGACATGCATCAACAGTTGAGTATATTTCATCTCCAATTCCAGTCAATATCAAATGAATCGCTTCTTTTTCTGATTCAAAATGAGCTCTGTTCTCAGGAGTCATATTCATAACTGTCTCGACTGTTGTTTGTTCAGGAACTGCTGGAGAATCCTCTGTTGCAGGAACAGCTGGTGTTGTGACAATCGTTGGAGTGTAAGGACCTTTAAGAATGCACTTCCGTAAGGCATCACCATTTGGTCTTGTATCAATGTATCGTAAGAACCGTGATCGCCATTGTGCATATCGTCCTGTTGCAAGCATTGGTGGACGATCCCTTGAACCAGCTGCCATTATGTTGTTATGCATTTGACTGTCGGTTGTGGAAGTTACAATTGGAGTTGTCATGATGAATGATTTAAGAATTATGAAGTGAAAAATGATTGAAGGATCTTAAGTGTTATGAAGTGTTGTGATTGAATCTGTGATTAATTGAAAGTAATTAATTTCCACGGGATTTTACAAGTCAAAGATTTAAACCGAGAAATTGAGTTCTTTCGCGGGATTTTACAAAATCGAGAGGAAACCGTGAAAAGTTAACTGTTGTTGTTAAAGTTTGTTGATTATGTTTGTTGTTGTTGATTAATTGTCCTTGTAGTCCGAATTAAAGTCCAAAGTCCTTGTAATTAGTCCTTGAAGTTTGTTTGTCTTGATGTTATGTTTTCGGGAAATTAGGGTTTCAAAACATGGGTTTTCAATGGACAAAACGCAGTCTTCTTTAGACAAAACGCAAGAATCTTGGGCAAACCTCAATGAGCAAAACGCAAGGCTCTAGGCAAAACGCAGCACTTGATCTTTAGCAAAACGCAGTGACTTTATGAGCACAACGCAATGTGTCTTTGAGCAAAACGCAAGATTTATTTAAGCAAAACGCAATGAGTTCTTTAGCAAAACGCAATGAGTTCTTTGAGCAAAACGTAATGAGTTCTTTGAGCAAAATCCAGCGGAGTTGTACGATTATCGTCGGTTAAAAGTAAATATACCACGTCGATCGAAACGATGTCACGAACACGATGATATAAGTCTTAAGTCTCGTCGTTTACCGTCACTTGAGACCAAAAAACCGAAAATTAGTTTTTAAAAAAAACTCGTTCGGCTCTTGTATAATTATACTCGTTCGGCTCTTTTAAAATCACACTCGTTCGGCTCACTCTTGTCGAGAACTCGTTCGGCTCTTTCAAGCTTACACTCGTTCGACTGTTCAAAATTTCACTCGTTCGGCTCTTTCAAGCTTACACTCATTCGGCTCTTGCAAGCTTACACTCGTTCGGCTCTTGCAAGCTTACACTCGTTTGGCTCACTCTTGTAAATGTCTCGATCGGTTCCTTCTCAAAACAACTAGATCGGTGGTTTCACTAGTTCGGTGGTCTCGAAGAAATTTCTAGTTCGGGTGTTGAAGGAAATGAACTCGTTCGTTCGGTGGTACAACTTTCTTCTTTGTCTTCAACCGGTTAGGATCACAAGGGATAAGCAAATGAAAATAAGCCACAAGACTTTTGCCAATAAGCTATACGGCACAAAAATATTTTAAACCAAAAACGCACCCTGCTGGTTAAAGAATGAAGATTTATCTTTTTGACTTGTTCTTTTCTTTGACGCAAAACACAAACAAAATGCACCCTTATTGAGAATAAAGCCCAATACTGTTGTTAGGAAAACAAAATAGTTTGAAGCCCAAAGAGAAAAAAAAACGTTTTTGATGCAAAGAAACAAACAAAAACATAAGCCGTATGTAAAAAAATAATCCTCTAAGCCGAACCAAATAAGCTCGAATAAGCTTACAACAACAAGAACACTAGACCCACCCGTGGCGAGTGATACCAAATGTCAGAACCCAATATCACTTTCACTTCATTATTGAAACAAGAAAAATAAGATGAGATAAAATGGAAGAAATTTAGAGAGAAGTTAGAGAGAGAAAGGTAGAGAGAAAATGAGAGTTGGATGATTAACTTGCAAAATGGAAAAAATTACAAATGAATCAACACCATTTTCCTTGAAGGAAAATGGTATATATACCCTACACAACTACATGGTGCGTGTGGGCTTTTACTTGGGCCGGGCTCAGGATTGACTTGGGCTTTAGCCCGATACACATACAATATTAGCTTACATTTACGAGCCCGTTTACCCATCTAGCCTATTACAACGAATAATTAACTAAGTGACCGAGACCTAATATAATGAACGAACTTCCTTGTTCGACTCAATATTTTGAGGCTAACAATCTCCCCCGAAGTTTCAACTGTGTTCGTTGTGTATAGAGAGGCGAGGTCCTATAATTGAATGCCTAAGATTCTTTGGGACGTTTCGGTTATGAAGCTTACCACCGGCCGATTGATCGATGGTTCGTTTTGTGACGGGATTGACATGGTCATAAAATATTTGGACTTGGAGCCAAAGATCGATGCCAAGACGAGGGACTTTTTGTAGTAAGTCCTTGAAACGAGTCCATGCTTTAGAGAGAGATTCTCCTTGATGTTGTTGGAACATCAAGATATCGTTGCGGAGTTTTATGGTCCTTCCTGATGGAAATAATTAGTCGCTAGGAAAACGAGTAGTAAGATCCTCCCATATGGTGATGGATCCTGCTAGAAGACGTTCAAGCCTCATTGCCAGCTTGACTGAAGGGAAAATTGAAACAACGCAGGCGGTTCTTTCCTTATTGTTCACCATTATGTTCAAGTGAGTCCACTAGTTTAGAAAACCTTAAGGTGTTGGTTTGGATCCTCGGACCAAAGTCCGTGGAATGAGCATCCGTTTTGCACCAACCGGATGGTGTCAGGTCAAAGAGGCACCACATTGTTCCTTTCGGGGAGCTCAATGGTATTCCTGTAGCCCTAGTGGCTAGGTTTGGAGTAATCTCCAAGAGTACAGATAGGATTTTCGTCTCCCATGGTGGTTGATGAAAGGATTTATGATACAATTAACACCAAGAATAGATAGACTACAAGAAAGCTAAGCAGGATAGAGAATTAAAAATTCTACTTGAATTAGGAATTACGCGGGTAGGAAAGTGCTAAAACAATGATCATAACCTAACTATTCCCCACGCAGCGGCCCCAAAAACTTGATGTGGAGGTTGTGAAGACTTCACAGGAAGCTTTATAATCCCCTAGACAGAGTACCTAACCGTTGTAGTGTAGTAAGGCAAGACTCGGGGGTTGTTATCGTTCTCTAGGGGAATAGGTTGGGAAGGCTCGAACACGGTCTAACAGAATTTAAGGGGTTGCGAGAAGGTTCTTTTTATGCTTTTATATTTTTAAGAAAGCAAGTAAATATCATGGTTTTGAGAGGTTGTTTTGTTGATGAGGTGTCATTTTATACAGTTTTTCAGGGTCAGTTAACCCTTTAATTCATGCAAATATGCCTAGTTTATGTGCTTAATTGTTTGTTTTCAGGGTTTTTAAGATACTTGGATGAGATATGAGAGAGGAGGAAATACAAGTGAGTGGCTCATATTGCGGGAAGAACAGACAAGATTACGGACCTACACCAAATCTCATGAAGAATTGTGTTCACAGAGCGTGGAGACGGCGTTGCGGGCATAAAGAGACGTCATCGTGATCTATCTAGTGACGGCATCAGGAATCTAGCGACGACGTCAGGACGTGGCCGACTTAAAGAGGATTTAGAATCATCCACATGGTGACGGCATCAGGACTTCAACGCGACGCCGTCGCGTCATTTTTCCTATATATACAAAACCGATTTTAGGGTTTTAAGTGTGTAACTTTGTATAACTTTCGGGAGACGAACCCTAGTCATTCTAGCAGCTTTTAATGTCGTTTTTAGGGCCTCAAAACCCTATTGTAACTACCTTCAATCCATGTTTTAATCAAGTAAGATTGTTTATCATTAATCATTCAATATGTCTATGTGTTGTTTGATTGATTTATGTTCTTGCTTTATCTTTAACATGCTAGGCTAAACCATCCTTTGTATTTTCTTATGATTGCATGAAAATTGGATTGTAGATCCTATTACTGTTGCTTCTTGTGATTAATGTGTGCGTTAAGCTTTAGAAAACTAGCCATAAGATATTAAATTGGCATAGACGTCTAAGGATTCACGAGAAGTGTAGAAAGGATACTATCGGTAATAGTCTTCATACTACCTTACCCCTAATATGATTGATCCCTCTTAAGATATTTCAATTGCATTTAATATTCTCTTGTGGGCCTTATAATAGTCTTCATACTACCTTACTTGTGCTTTGCCTTAACGTAATATTAAATAGACGACGGGTTTATGTAATTCGTTCATGACTTAGGAAATACTTACACAGATCATCACAAGTGTGACAAGGAAACATGATTAGGAGAAGCAATCTAATGAGTAGTACATGATTAAGTAAATACATTATTTTGTCATAAAGTTATCACTAGTAGTATAGATTATAATTAGTTTAATTATTAGTTAATCAAACCAACCACTCAAACCATTGATTTAATTGCTTTCTATAAAATATAGAAATACAAAAAGAATCTTCTCTCAACCCCTTAGAATTCTGTTAAACCGTGTTTGAGCCTTCCCAACCTATTCCCCTAGAGAACGATAACAACCCCCGAGTCTTGCCTATACTACACTACAACGGTTAGGTACACTGCCTAGGGGATTGTAAAGCTTCCTGTGAAGTCTTGACAACCCTCACATCAAGTTTTTGGCGTCGCTACCGGGGAATAGTTAGGTTTCGATCATAGTTTAACTTAGTTCTACTCACTTGAAACCTTTCAAGTAAGAATTTAATTTCTGTATATTAGCTTTCTCGTAGTCTATCTTTTCTTTGTGTTAATTATTTTGTAACCCATTCTGGTCAACCACCATGGGAGACGAGAATCATATCCGTACTCTTGGAGATTACTCCAAACCTAGCCACGAGGGCTACAGGAATACCATTGAGCTCCCCGTAGGGAACAATGTGGTACCTATTCGATCCGACACCATCCGGTTGATGCAAAACGGATGCTCATTCCACGGACTTCGATTCTAGGATCCAAACCAACACCTCAAGGATTTCTTAAAACTTGTGGACTCACTTGACCTTGATGGTGCAAATAGGGTGTTGGGTTTAAAAGATTTCAAGATATTCTTATAGTTACTGCTGCTCAGGTAAATATTAGTGCTGTCAAGCAAAACTTAGTGCTGCTGGTAATACTAATGAAAATTATGCTAAGTAGTTAGTACTGGCAGTATAAAGTTACTACTGCTAGTTACTACTGTTAGTATAATTAGTACTGTTAGTATAAAGTTACTGCTGCTAGTAGAAGTTAAGACTGCTCAGAGATGAGGACTAAAAATATACTAAGTAGTTACTACTGCTAGTACAAAAGTTAGTACTGCTAGTGTATGTTAGTACTGCTAGAGTAAACTTCTAAGCTAGTTAATACTGCTTGTGCTCAGTTACAACTGCTGAGAGATTACTACTGCTGGAAGGATTATGCTGACAGAGAAGAGATAAAGGTTGATTGAAGAACAAGAATACTTATGAAGATAAGTATCAATTATTTGTAAAGAAGATATGTATAAACTTATTTGTTTAAGAGATTATGTTTACTTATAGAAAAGATCATAATCACTTGACGCGTTTTGTAAGCCCATTAGGGTTTCCTTAGTGTATAAAAGGAACCCTACGGCATAGATCTAGAAATCAGTTTTTTATATTAGTATTCATAGTTTGCATAGCTATCATAGTATTCATAGCTATTTGTAACTCAAAATAGTATTCAATATATTGAAAGTTTAGTAAAGATCTTGTTTTTACTGTTTCATTTTTCTTCTTAGTATTGCAAACTAGATTCCGCATAGTTTGTGATATTCTCAATCTTAGTTTCTACTATAGTTGTCTTGGATCTATCCAATATAACTAAGCTTTAACAAGCTAAGTAAGATCTGTCAATAAGGGACCAACAAGTGGTATCAGAGCTTGTTGAGAAACTCTGAATAAGAAGAACACTATATCTACACAAGATCTCATAATCTAAGAGAAGATGGAATCATAGTCAGAAACTACCCAAACAGTGTCTGCACTAAAACTTCCTATACTCAAATCAGGAGACTATGATCTATGGAGCATGAGAATGGAACAATATCTTACTCACAATTATTATGCTCTTTGGGATGTTATTGTGAATGGTGATGCACCTGCTATTGCATCAGCCAGTGCTGAAAGTCCCATTCCTCCTAAAACTGCTGAACAAAAGCTAGCAAGAAAGAATGAATTAAAAGCAAAAAGCACTCTGTTGTTGGCCATTCATGATGAGCACCTATTAAAGTTTTATGGAATCAAGGATGCAAAGACCTTATGGGAAGCAATCAAGGCCAAGTTTGGAGGCAATAAAGAATCAAAGAAAATGCAGAAAACCATTCTGAAGCAGCAATATGAGAATTTTGCTGCATCAAGATCTGAACGATTGGATAAAACCTATGATAGGTTTCAGAAACTCATCAGCCAATTAGAAATTCATGGTGAAGTTATCTCTCAGGAGAAGGTTGCACATCTATTAACATTGCTGAGAAGTCTACCATCAGCTTGAAACCAATATTGCTTTAATCATGAGAAACAATCTGAATCTTAGACACAATGGGCATGTGATGATTTGTCAACTCAATTTGAAGGTGTAGGAAGCTGAGATTAAAGGCTCCAATCATGCTCAAGCTTAAAAATAAACTTCATAATGCGATTTTTGTATCTTTAGAAAACACTAGCAATACTAATGAAGCAGTTAATACTGCTCATGAAGTTTCTACTGCTAGTTCACAGGGACAAGTTTCTTCCTCAACTTATGTTGATGATGTCATGTTTTCCTTCTTTGCTAATCAATCTAATAGTACATAATTTGACAATGAAGATCTGGAGCAGATTGACACTGATGATCTTGAAGAGATGGATCTTAAGTGGCAGGTGGCCATGCTTACTATAAGGGTGAAAAGATTCTTAAAGAAGACAGGAAGGAATCTAAATTTCAATGGCAAAGAAACTATTAGCTTTGATAAGACAAAGTTGAATGTTACAATTGCTACAGGAGAGGTCACTTTACTAGAGAATGTAGGGCACTAAAGAATCAGGGGAATAGAAATGGAGATGCTCCAAGAAGGATTGTACTAGTGGAGACTCCTGCAAATGCCTTGGTTGTTCAAGATGGATAGGGGTATGATTGGACTTTTAGGCGAGAAGGCTCACAAACTTTGCTCTAATGGCCAATACATCCCAAGGTTCATCAAGTTCATCAAGTTCAGACTCTGAGGTACATACTTGCTCTAAAGATTGCTTAAAATCATATGAAACTCTTCAAAAACAGTATGATCAACAGTGTGTAGCTCTTAATAAATCTAATCTAGAAATTATAGGTTATCAAATGAGATTAGAATCATTAGAAGCTAGGATAGTTATTCATGACAAAATGAAGTTGTCTATAAAGAAGACATTGCATTTTTAAAGTATGACGTCCATGTGAAAGATATCTCTATCAAAGACCTTAAAAATCAGTTAAAAGAAACTTTAAAAGAGAAAGATGATTTAAAACTTAAACTAGAAAAATTCGAAGAATCATCAAAGAATCTAACTAAACTGATAAATAGTCAAATAAGTGCTAAAGTGTTGGGAATTATTGATTTGCTGAGACAAAATAAATAAAAGAATGAAACAAGAAGTACTTAAATGCAAAGCTGGAAGATTTTGAAGATTCTAAAAGATCTTCTTAAGAAGATAAAAGATATAGAAGATAAAGATAAAACTTAGGAAGATATTATTTGTTTCCTAATTATATTTGTTCTTATCCTTGTAAACTAGATGATCTTCTACTATTATAAAGAGATCATTAGTTCGTGTAGTTTTGGTGTGCACATCATATGGGAGAGTCGTATAAACACAAGGTGTCGTGTTTTTTGTATAGTAGGCAAAATAGATATAGACGCATAGTTTAGCTAAAGGATTGTAAATCCTGATTTCTAGTTAGAGTAACCGATCTATTATGATCAAATAGTATTTGGGGCTGTGATTGAATAAAAGAAAAACCTTGAAAAACATCATTGTTCTTATTGTTATTATTCCGCTGGGTAATGTTTATCTTTTAGAGTGGATAATTTTTTTATCCTAGGGATTAGATCTAAACATATCTGAGCTTACAATGATTCTTTAGTTTCCACAATTGGTATCAGAGCCTGGTGGCTCGTAATATCTAGGATCAACAAGCTTTTTCAAGTTTCTGATTTTTGGTAAAAAGAATTATATATATATATGTTCTTTTTCGATATCTAATTAAATGGAGTTAGGGGTTTTCAGCGAAACCCTAAATCGATAAATCAGTAACTTTGAAGATGGTGTCGAAGGTTCTTATTGATTGAAAGCAAAGGTTCGACATTAAGTCATACAGGTTTGCAATCAAGTTTTTTTCTGGTTTGTCGTTCATTGAAAAGAAGCAGCACATGGGTACTTGTTTTATGACAGTAAGTTTTAAGCTTAAGGTTCGAGGAATGAGATGAAGAATTTGGTGTTACTTATTATCTGGAATCTATGTGTGTTGTAGTCATGCTGGTATGATGAACGCTTTTACAACACACATCCTTCCTCATATACGCAACATGGGGGATCATACCGAGCAAATCTTAAGGGAGTTTTCTATTCTAATTCTTTAATTTCTTGTTTTTCATGTTATATTTATACAACGTGGGCATTGTATATCTCAAAAAAGCCATGGGAGGAAGGAGTAATCGGATCTGTAACAGTTTAGTGACAGATAATGTGTTGCTACAGGCTATGGGAGGAAGGAGAATGCTAATTTGTGACGGATTCGTAACAGCTTTGTGACACTAAAAAGCGTCGTCTAGATACTTAAAAAAAGATATCCTTAAACAGTGGTTATAAGCAGATAATGGTGGTTTTATGGTTATTGGATCAGACCATAGCTGATTGAACGTGAATATCATGTTTGGATTTGGTAGTCGTTTTAAGCAAGAAACTAAAAAGCAGCATGTATTGATGTTGAGGAAACTAGTTGGTCATATGTTTTTAAAAGGTTTTATCACAACAATTTGATTAGAAGCAATGTTGATGGTAATACTTATGCTGCTGAAAAGGATTTGCATACGAGTATATTGTGCCATATGAATACTGGTTGGGCCTGAATATTCTAAGCCTAACTCACTTTTTGGACATGGATTTGGTATTGAGAGTTAAGTGTTAATGCTGCTAAGTATTCACATTTGTACTGCCTAGATTCATTAGTACTGCTTGTTTTAGAAAGGTTAGTACTGCTTGTTCATACTTAGTGTTGCTAGTTAATTAGTACTGCCAGTTCGCGTTAATGCTGCTTATGTAAACTTAATGTTGTCAATACTTACTTAGTGCTGCTAATAATAAGAGTTAATGCTGATTGGGTTCGTACATCAGGTTGTTAATACCGTTTGAGTTAATAATATGAAAGCAGTATTAAGTTAAAACTGTTAGTAAGTTAAAACAATTTACACTGTCAGTTATATGTTTCTGCTGCTTGGATTGTTTCTACTGCTGGGTTTAAAGTTAAAACTGTTAGCATTAATCGATATCGGATGACACACCTGGTTTGGATCTCGGATTGAACACGATGCTTCATTTAAGGGGAAGCTAACAGGTTATGATTTTAAATGTTCTTAAAAATTTAAAGGCTCGTATTTATTTGAAGATGTGATTACAAAGAAGATTGTTTATTGCCTATTTGAAGTTGAAGTGGAGTTTCATAGGTTTGTGTTCTTATCATATCTCAAATGGCTTACAACATTTAGAGGTAACTTGTTTGTGTTTTAAATGTTGTGACAAAGACTTGTCAAAATCTAGCAAAGGTGTGTGATTTACAAACTTATAGTGCTCAATGCTCACATTTGCTATCACTTTGGTTATGTGTCTCATAGAAGATGAGGATTTTTATCAAGAGGTTGCAATCTACTTATATTTTACAGATTTATTTATATGTTTGATGTTACGTGGATAGTACAAGATATACGACACAAGTTTGGGTTATTCTACTTCTACATCAAGTTCGTTATACTTAGTTTTCTTCATCAAGTAATCATTACAAAGAGCCTATAGAATTAAAGATTCAATAGATGGTTAACATATGAGTTTCAGGAGAAGCTTATTGAGAAAATGTTTAACCATCAGGTTATGTTCATGCACCACTAAAAGTGAAGGTTTTGATTAGTACCGCTAGTCATTATTACTACTGCTAGTTTAAGTTTCTACTGTCTTGAATTCATTGTTCTTATTATGCGTCATGAAGGGTAATTTGAGACATTGGAAGGCTGGATTAGTAGTGTAGTATATGATTTGTAGTTATAAAGATTCAAGTTGCTTATCTTCATAAGACCCCTATTAGATTATGACAAAAAGGAGAAGTAGATTACAGAGATATGATTTGCAGCTTATTATGTGTGGTGGCATGGCATTGTACAAAGGAAATCTGGATTAAGGGGAAGTTTTGTTTCATTCAGGGATATCCATGATCTCAACTTCAAGGGAAGCTTTGATTAAAGGCTTTATGATGAAGTTTGTACAAGAACATTGTTTGTTTTGTCATCATCAAATAGGGGAAGATTGTTAGGAATTATAGATTTAATGAGACAAAAGTTCAAAAGAATGAAACAAAAGGATCAGAATCGTCAAAGAATTCTACAAGCTGGTGGAGAATTATGGAAGATTTGGTCAAAGATATCAAAAGATAAAGATTCTGGAAGATCTCCTTAAGAAGATAAAGATAACAGATGATATTTCTTAATGTTTAAAAGATTTACTTGTTTATATCTTTATGTTAACTTCCTTTGTAAGTCTTGAACTCTCTATATAAAGAGTTTCATAAACATAGGTTATTGAACATATAAGTACACAGAAAAACGTATGTGTGTGTGCAAGAGTTAGAGATGTAGACGTCTAGTTTGTATCGTATAGCCTCAAGATCAAGGTAACTTGATTCCTGTTACACGTGGTAACATGATCTATACTGATCATATAGATTTAAGGCTTGGTGGAAACGTATGGTAATAAAACCTTGTTCAAATAATATTGATGTTCTTCATTTAATTCCGCTGTGCATATTGTTATCATTGTTATTGTTAATCTTAGATATAAGTTCTAAGCAAACTAAGCTTACAACGATTCTTTAGACTCCACAATTTCTTTAAACTATCAACTGTCCTATACCCAAAAACCCATCATTAGATTATGCACAT
>BQNB010001570.1:11560-137240 GCA_026074375.1 Tanacetum coccineum | reverse complement strand
GTAATCCATTTCCTAATATTTAAAACCCAGCAAAAACCCATCATTTGTAGGGTTTGGGGCTGATTTAGAAGAGTAGTGTGAAGATGGTCATGCATGTCAAGGAAATGATGTCCTAGTAGAGTTTGGTGGCTAGGGCAACTTATAGTTGATAAATGTTTGGGTTTTAAAGCATGGGTCAATACTAGACATCATAGGGAAGCTTTAGCACTTGGCCTCACATCCATTGCTATCCTAGATTAGGAGTTATGATTAAAATGGCAAAAGTAAGAAATTCAGTCAACTTTCTGTTTTGACTTAGGGTTAGTAAAAATCTATTTCCCATGGATTGGTAAATGATATGAGTGATTGGCTTAATGTTTTGAAAACTAGACTTCAAGCGCAACATGGCTTCTTGACTTAACTAAAGTATTTTTACTCCCAAATTGACATATGACCTGTTCTTATATGTAACTAAAGAATTATTCTGGAATTACTTCAGAAGGAGAAGCTGTATGCGAAGTTTTCAAAATGTGAATTTTGGTTAGATTCTGTTAAATTTCTCAGTCACGTGATTAATAGTCAGGGTGTTCACGTGGACCCAGCAAAGGTTGAAGCAATTAAGAGTTGGTCTGCTCCGAAGTCTCCGACTGAGGTAAGACAGTTCTTAGGGTTAGCTGGCTATTATGGGAGATTCATTGAGGGTTTCTCTTTAATCGTCAAGCCACTTACCAAGCTAACTCAAAAGAATAAGACTTACAAATGGGGCGAAGAAGAAGAGGAAGCCTTTTAGCTGTTGAAGGATAAATTATGTAGTGCTCCTATTTTGGCATTGCCGGAAGGATCCGAAGATTTTGTTGTGTACTGTGATGCTTCATTGAAAGGTTATGGAGCTGTGTTGATGCAGCGTGAGAAGGTCATCACGTATGCATCCCGCCTATTGCAGAAAGGCCCCTTAATTTCATGCACTGTTAATTGCCTATGATGGGAGGTGAGCGCTAGTCATTAAAATAGATCTATTGGGCCGTGACTGCCCTGTCTGGGGTTGTGACATCCATGGCGCGATCACCCCTAAAGGACATTTTGTATTGAGAATTTTCTTAGGTATATTGCAATATTACCTAGTTGTGGGGGCATGTGATTACATATTTATAATGTTTGTTAGCCTTCGCGTGGCATTGGAGCTTAATGCATTAGTGATTAAAACTTGTTTGATCCACAAGTTTTCGATGATTAAAAATACTTGTGTTCACTTTTTATTTACAAAAACTCTATGGATTCACTCAACGTTTTCGTTGACTTTTTAGCATGTTTTATCTCAGGTAATCAAGGTTGATGGCTTGGAGTGGCGAATGGAGTGGGGGTGGGGGGGGTTGTGGGGGGTGGTGGGGGGGGGGGGGGGGGGGGGGGGGCATTAATTGGGGGGGGGGGGGCCTGGGGGTGCCTGGAATATTGGGGGGGGGGGGGTGGGGTTGTAATTGGGTGGGTGTTGGTATAGTTGTCGGGGCGGGGGGGGGGGGTGTCGGGGGGGCGGGAGGGTGTGGCAGGGTCGGGGGGGGGGGGGGGGGGGGCCCAGTGGGGGGGGGGAGCGTATGGGGGGGGGCTTTTGTCCGAGGGTGTATGGGGGGGAGAGTTAGATGGGGTGGGACTTGGTTTCCCGTGTAAGGGGTGCTTTGTTTTATGGGCTCTTGTCCCTACCCCCCCCGATTTGTCTCTTTTTGGGTCTTTTTATTTTTTTTTTTTATATCTTTTTTTTTTTTTTTAGCGTGAAATGTTTTGCTTTAACTTGTTTTGTTCCATTCATCAAAAAAATTGGTGTTGTGTTTTTTTTAAAACTTTTGTATTGAGTTGTAGGTGACGATCTTAGTGGACATGTTTTCAACTCGGATCTTTCATTGAACTGGGAACAATGTATGTTTAACGTCTCTTCTGAGTCGTTCTTTTATATTCTTAGTTGTTGTGCTATGACTTTACACCCAAAACTGTTGGGTTCCGTGCGAAGAAAATTTGGGGGTGTTAAAGATTGGTATCAAGGCTAAGGTTATAGAGACCTACGGTCGTTTTTTCAAAAAACTAAACTATAACTTTTTCTTCCGCAGCTAAGACTCCTCGTGGCCTCGTCCAAGTAAGCTTATGATCCTTATTTAATTACTTATGATGCACATTTTCGGGTCTACGTGATCGCTATTAAAATATTTATATGATAAATATTATGATATGTTAAGTATATATCGATTTTCAAGCTTCTCTGAAAAGATTGGAAACTATTTGCTTTAATTACATAAAAATGTTAATTCAACTTATTACATAACATAAAATTATTATCATTCTATATGGTTTATTATCGATCTCACGATTCATTCATGGAGCATCGTCATGCATATTTGCTATAAGTTATTATTTCATTATAATATTTTTATATAGTGACCTTACGGAAACGTATTTGCGTGATTTCAGATTATCATGGCAAATCTACCTCTCTAATCATGTGCGGATTTCCGAAGAAATCCGGAAAGAGCAACTGAGTCTGCGCCCCGAGCCGACCATTTAAATATGTTTTGACACCTCACCCAAATCTCCTCACAGATGGTAACCATGAACGGATGGATACTCGAAGATGATGATAAGAGAAGAAGGGAAGAGCGAAGAGGATCCAGAGGATGGTGAGGAAGAAATAGAGAGAAAATAATGATGAGATGCTGTTGAGGTCATCAACCCTTTTTGAGGAGGTTGATCCCTCATCTACCACACCAGATTCAGATACCGAGTCGTGGAATACGGCAGGTTGCTCCCTACTCTGATGATCATGAGCAGGAGGGATGATGCTGCTACTGGTTGGTACCTCACTAGGGTACCATACTCTGTGGCCCATTCTCGGGTACCGTCTATGTGGGTACTGGACCTTCTCGACGGGTTTTTGCTCCTGGCCCTACGCAAAAGATGTCAACACTCTACATCGCCAAGTCAAGGGCCTTAGTCAACAGATGTTTGACCGGGCTAACACTGAATACTCGAACCGAAACGGACTCTGTGTGTTATGGAAAGTATTGGCAGGAATTCGATAGTGATTAAGAGGTTCAATTAAGGGTTCAACATGGCACTCAGGAAGAATGTTGTGCACATTGGAAGATCAAGTTCGAGAGTTATGTGAAGGGAGACCGAGAAGAAAATACGAAATTGGAAGATGCTGTTAGCGTCTATCCGAGGGATTTTGATGCTTGTCATGGCACCACCATAATTGAGACAGTGGTCCTTTTGGAGGTGGCTAGTGGCCCACTACACCCGTTTAGACATTATGTTGAAAAGACCCCTATGTGGGCACCTACTACTCAGTGACTCTGTTGATCGTACCTGACTTGAGGGATCCTTCTCCTCGTTCCTACTCGTCGTCTCGACATGATGGATCCTTTATGTCCCTGGTTTTAGAGATGCTGCCACTAGAGATGAGAAGATGTGCTGCTCCTACTAAGTGCACACGCCATCACATCCACCTTGGATCCCCACATTCTCATCGGTAGTGTAGGACTTCATTGTAGTCTCTTTATTTTGCTATCACTAAAGGGCATGTCGGTTTATAGACTTTGTACTTATGATTGTAATGATCTTTAGGTATTATTTTGGTAAAACCAAGCAACCTTGTACTATCTTTTGTGATGGACGAAGAATTACAATCTTTGATTATCTATATGATGTGTTGTGATTTCTTTTACGATTTGATTTTTATACATGTGTGATTATTCTGTTTGCCTTGGAATGGATGCTTATACATTTATAGTTTATACATTGTTTAATACTCATGAGTTTTCTTCATGATATGACAGAATCATGCCGCCAAGATGGAAATTTTTTTTTTGACCAAGCCGCCATTGAGAAGCTTGTTTCTGATAGGGTTGCTGCAGCACTTGCTCAAGATCGTGCTACAAGAGAAAATACTAATGGAGCCGGCGAACCCGGCGGTAATATCGGGGGAAATGCTCAAGGTCAAGGTGGGGCACCACCTGCTCGTGGATGTACATACTCAAGTTTTATGAAATGTAACCCCACTAGTTTCCACGGCAACGAAGGTGCTGTTGAGTTAAGCCGTTGGTTCGAGAAAACGGAAAGTGTTTTTAGCATCAGTGAATGTGCAGAAAGAAACAAGGTAAAGTTTGCCGCAGCTAAACTAGGGTCGAAGCCTCTGACATGGTGATGGGGAACTCTTAAGTCGCCACTTTGGGGCTTGAGGTGGTTAATGCAAAGTCATTGGAATGATATGAAAAATACATGATGAGCGAGAGGAAATTTTGTCGCCAGAGAGATACAAAGAATGGAAGGTTGGAACTGTGGGAATTGAGGTGAAAGATTCCATTTTGCTGCTTACACCCAAAGGTTCAATGAATTGGTCCTGCTATGCCCGGAAATGGTTTCCGAAAGCGACGAAAAGAAGAAAGTGGAGGCATACGTACGTGGTTTGCCTGAAAACATTAAAGGAGAAACAACTTCTTCTAGACCTATTGTTCTTAATGAAGCTGTCCGAATGGCTCATACCTTAATGGAGCAGAAGTTACAAGCCAAGGCTGAAAGAATTGCTGAGAGCAACAAGAGAAAATGGGAGAACAAACAACAACACACAACAACAAACAAACAACAACAACAACCGGGGAAATTACCGAAACAACAATCCCGCCATAACCAGAACAACAACCAAAGACATGGAAATGCTAGGGCTCTGACCACTAATTCAAAAAAAGCGGGAAACAAACAACTGGGGTTGCTTCCAAATGTAACCGTTGTGGGATATGTCATTTTGGTCAGTGCCCACCAAAGTGCTACAAATGTGGAAAAATGGGACACAAGGAAAAAGATTGCAGAAGCAGGAATGTGGCTTCTGGTTCTAATTTTTTTGGGGTCGTCGATCAACTGTAGTTTGTTACGAATGTGGTGAAAGAGGCCACAAGAGCAATGCATGCCCAAAGAGAGCTGATCGACAAGGTGGAGATGTGCGAGGTCAAGCGTATGTCGTTCGTGATGCCGAACACAACCAGGGCCCGAATGTCGTGACTGGTACGTTCTTATTGAATAATCGTTAAGTTACAAATAATGTTCGATGCGGTGAGCGGAATAAAAGTTTTGTGGATGATATAGGACTTAGCCATTTACTAAGATATTAAACCAGCCAAATTAAATACTAGTTACGAAGTCGAACTAGCCGACGGGAAAGTGGTATGCACCAACACTGTTCTGAAGGGTTGTACTCTGAATTTACTTAACCACCTATTTGACATTGATCTCATGCCAATAGAGTTGGGTACATTCGATGTAATAATTGGAATGGATTGGTTGGTAGAACACGACGCCGTCATCGTGTGTGGTAAGAAGGAAGTACATGTCCTTAAAAGACCAGATATTAGTTGTGAAAGGGTGTTATAGTGGTGCGTCACGTGAAGGTGAATCCTGCATTTAAAGCCAGGAAATACATTAGGAAAGAGGATTTTTTCCCCCCCTAGTTGTTCTTAGCTCAAGGTGACAGAGAAAAGAACCGCAAAGAAACGTTGCAAGATGTGCCAGTGATTCGCGAACTTTTCCTGAAGTGTTTCCAGATGACTTGCCAGGACTCCCACCATCTCGACAAGTCGAGTTTAGAATTGAGCTTGTGCCCGGTGCTGCACCTGTCGCGCGTGCACCATACCGTTTTGGACGTCTGATTGAAAAGAATTATCGGATCATTGAAGGAACTATCTAGAGAAAGGGTTTATTCGCCCGAGCTCTTCACCTTGGGAGCTCCAGTGTTGTTCGTTAAGAAGAGGGTACGGATCATTCGTATGTGCATCGGATTATCGCGAGTTAAATAACGTTGACATCAAGAATTCGGTAATCACTTCTGATGGATTGACGACCTGTTTGATCCAACTTCAAGGTTCCTAGGCATATTACTCCAAAGAATTCGATATGCGGTTCTCGGTTATCACAAACTCCGAATTAGAGGAAGGAAGTATCCCTAATATACAGCTTTTCGGACTAGGTACGGTCACTATGAATTTCAAGTAATGCCGTTTGGTCTAACCAAACGCACTGCGGTATATTCATGGTCCTAATGAATCGACCGTGTGGCAAGCCATCCCTCGGACAAATTTGTGATTCGTACTTCATTGATTGATCATACTTATCTACTCCAAGAAATAAAGAAGAGCACGAAGAACATTTGAAGATCATTTTAGAGCTACTCAAGAAAGAGGCAAATTTGTACGCAAAATTCTCGAAGGCGATTTTGGCTTGAGTCTGTACAATTGCTCGGTCACTGGTGATCAACAATTAAAGGTTGTTTACGTGGATCCTGCGGAAGGTTGAGGCTATCCGGAAATTGTGTCTGCACCGACAACACCGAAGGAATGTCAGACAATTTTTTGGGTTTAGACGGATATTACCGAAGAGTCATCGAGGGTTTTTCGTTAATTTCTAGCCTTCTAACTAAATTGACCCACCGAAAAGAACAAAAAGTACGAATGAGGAGGTACGGAAGAAAAAAAAAACGAGACGAGGATTCCAGACTTTTGAAGCATAAATTATGCTCCGCTCCTATCCTAGCTTTGCCTAAGGGAACTGAGAACTTTGTTGTATACTGCGATGCGTCGCTCAAAGGTTATGGAGCTGTGCTGATGCAGAGGGAAAAGGTGATAGCATATGCCTCTCGACAACTGAAGAAACATGAGGAAAACTACACGACCCATGATTTAGAACTGGGTGCTGTAGTGTTTGCACTTAGACTCTGGAGGCATTATTTGTATGGTACTAAGTGTATGTGTACACAGATCATAAGAGTCTACAGTACATTCTGGATCAAAAGGATCAACATGAGACAGCGGGTCGATGTGATTGAACCTTTTAAGTGACTATGATTGCGAAATCCGTTACCATCTTGGTAAGGCCAACGCCGACGCCCTGAGTCGAAAGGACAGAGAACCAATAAGGGTTAGATCTTTGGTAATGACGGTACACACCATTTACCTGAAAAGAATACTCAATCCAGGACCTAATGCAATGAAAGAGGAAAAACGTGAAGCTGGAAAATCTTGGGAAGGCTGATCAAAGCCGATATATTTGAGGCTCGTTCCGATGGAATCCAATGCTTCGCGGGCGAATTGGTTACCATTGTTTGGAGGACTTACGGGATTTGAACATGCATGAATCACCACAAGTCTAAAATATTCCATTCACAGGGGTCTGACAGTTGTATCACGACTTTTAGACGCTCTATTGATTTTTTTTTTTTTGTGGCCAAAACATGAAAGCTGAGATCGCCACCTATGTCGTAAATGTCTAACCTGTGACAAGGTTAGAAATTCTGAGGCGACCAGAAGCCATCGGTTACTTCAAACATCCTGATTACCAGCGTGGAAGTGGGAGAAAAATCACCTGGATTTCGTCTAGGACTTCCAAGAACGCCATGTGGTTATGACTCCATTTGGGTTATTGTTGACCGATTAACCAAATCTGCTCATTTCTTGCCGATGAAGAAGACTGACAGCATAGAGAAACTCGCCCAATTATACCTAAAAGAGATTATATGTAAGCATGGCGTGCCCACATCAATTATCTCTGATAGAGACAGTTTGTTTACATCAAGATTTTGGAAATCACTGCAGAAGCGATGGGATACCCAATGGATATGAGCACTTGCTTACCACCCGGGGAAACAGATGGTCAACGTGACGGTCGGAGAAGAGGAACGATCAAATCTTAAAGATATGTTGCGTGCATGCGTAATTGATTCTTGGTCGTAGTTGGGGATCGACACTTTACCTTGGGTCGAATTCTCTTACAATAACAGTTATCATGCTGGCAATTAAGGATGCACGTTTGAAGTTTATATGGGGAAAAGTGTAGATCGCCGCGTTTGTGGAGTAGTAAGGTTGGAGAAAGCCAATCACTGGCACAGAATGGTCCGGAGACAACGAAGATGATTTGTTCAAATCAAGAATCGGTTGATAATGCTAGAAGCCGCAGAAGAGTTATGCTGAGTAAGAAGAACAGCCGATGGAGTTTAATGGGGTGATATGGTATGGCTCAAGTTTCGCTTGGAAGGCGTAATTTCATTTTGGGTAAAGGGGAAAGTTGAGTCACGTTATGTGAGTTCAATCAAGATTATTGAAAGAATTGGTCCTGTGGCGTATCGATTAGAGTTACCAGAAAAACTTCATGGTATTCATAATACGTTCCATGTTTCAAATCTCAAGAAGTGCCTTGCGGATGAGAACTTGGTCATTCCACTTGAAGAAATCCAACTGGATGATTAAAATTGCACTTCATCCGAAGACCGTGGGAAATTATGGACCGTGAAGTCAAATCAGTTGAGCCAGGCAGAATTCCTATTGTTAAGGTTCGTATGGAACTCTCGGAGAGGTCCAGAATTTACATGGATAAGAGAAGACTTTTTCATGAGAGGTATCAGCATCTATTTCAGAGCAGGATAGTGAGGAGTTGGACCATAATCGAGCGCCGGGACGTCGCTCCCGTAAGGATATGAGGATGTAAACCCGTATTAAGGTCCTACTATTTCTAATCTCATAATTTATTTATAAATTTTATTGAGTTACTTTTTTTTTACATTTAGACATTTTATTGAAATCGTCATTTTAATTAATTGCGAGCTATGCTTAAAACAATTATTCGTCTCGAACCGTACGTAAATTAAACTTTTCAGAAAAGTATCCCGTTTAATGTAAAATTATTTTTATCATATTCGTTTTTACCTCGTGGTTTCGTCTTAACTCTCGTTTTATTTTACGTTGATACCCGTTAGCCTCAAAACTACCTACCTATCTTAAAATTTATACCCTAAACATCAAAGTTTATAACATTTAAACTCAAAATTCTTGCTTACACCTCATAAGGTGGCTCGTTTCTTTATGTGTCATTTAGAGAGGAAAAAGGCAAGACACGTGTATGTCTTGCTTAGACCACTTCCTTGCATGTAAAGCCTTTCAAAACCATGTTCATCTCACTCATTCCATAGTTTCCCTAAATTTCACAACACACTTTCATTTACTTCTTTGTCTTGCCGTCCCACACCAAGATCAAAACTAACCATTTCAACAAAATTCCTACTACAATCTTGGTTACATTTACACCATTTGATTCCTCACATTCAAAGCTCTATTTTCATACCATAAAACCTAACATTTATAGACTTTTGGGGCTGATTTAGAAGAATAATATGAAGATGGTCATGCATGTCAAGGAAATGATGTTCTAGTGAAGCTTGGTGACTAGGAAAACTTGTTGACTATAACTATTTTGGGTGATCATTGTAGTGAGCCATCTTTCTACCTTTTCCTAAATTTTCTTATAAGAATATTTTAATATTATTACTTGTTATAAAAATATATATTGATGAGTATGGGATATGTTTAGGATATGTGTTGTGGCTTTGCATAAGTGATGATTGTGTTTTAAATAAGTTAGAATAGGTTTGGGTTGGATTTTAAGAGGCTGTTTCTGAACAGTAGCAAAACGTGTTGTTTTCTCAAAAATGTTTGGGACTTAGGGGTTGTAAAACAAAAGTTTATGGGTGGATAGATATATGTCTTGGATGATGTTGATTAGTTGGAATGTCACCAATTATTATTATTGGTGAGATTTGGTCAAATTACTAAAATGGAGTCAGTTCTGGACTTTGGTATAGAAAAACGTATTAACACCAGGTTTAATGAAGTAACTGTTTGGATTTTAAAGCATGGGTCAATACAGACATCAATATCGGAAGCTATAGCACTTGGCCCCTCAACCATTGTATCCTAGATTGGAGTTTATGATTAAAATGGCAAAAGTAAGAAATTTAGTCAACTTTCTGTTTTGACTTAGGGTTAGTAAAAATCTATTTCCCATGGTTTGGTAAAATGATTTGAGGGATTGGTTCTTTAATGTTTTGAATTACACTAGACTTCATGGGGGATTTCAGGGTTAAAAACCTTTGTAGGTTATACCATTTATAGGTTGGTAGATACAGGCCCCTAAACATGAGCTAATTCCAGAATTGCGACTTTTACGTCTTGACTAAAAATGGCAAATGTGTAGATAATCATACCTAAAATTGGAATTAGACGGCGAAATTTGGTAGATGTTTAATTACATATAAGAACAGGTCATATGTCAATTTGGGAGTCAAAATACTTTAGTTAAGTCAAGAAGCCATGTTGCGCATATCTTTGGAACATATCCTATATTCGTCAAACTTTTCTTACGTATTATTTTACTTGTATATTATACTAAGACGCGTCACGTATTTTAGGTGGTGCGTAAGGGATTTTATCTTGTTCAAGACTTATTATACTTCTGATCTCTTTGATATCTCGGTGAGTTCATAGCCTCGCCTTTCTACTTATAAATGTTTTCATAAACCCCGCGAGGGAGATACATGCTAGTTTTATAAATTGAACACAAGTGATTTATGGTTGCTGGACCCGATTGTGAACTAATTGCATAAGTACCTATTGCAGAAAGGCCCCTTAATTTCATGCACTGGTTAATTGCCTATGATGGGTGAGAGCTAGTACATTAAATAGATCTATTGGGCCTTGACGCCCTGTCTGGGGTTGTGACATCCATGGCGCGATCACCCCTAAAGGACATTTTGTATTGAGAATTTTCTTGGGTATATTGCAATATTACCTAGTTGTGGGGGCATGTGATTACACATTTATAATGTGTTGGTTAAGGCTTCGGTGGCATGAGCTTAATGCATTAGTGATTAAACTTGTTTGATCCACAAGTTTTCGATGATTAAAAATACTTGTGTTCACTTTTTATTTACAAAAACTCTATGGATTCACTCAACGTTTTCGTTGACTTTTTTAGCTGTGTTTTATTCAGGTAATCTAAGGTTGATGGTTTGATGGCGAATGGAGTTTAGCGTTGAAAAGTTTGGCTTAAACTTGTTTTGGATCCATTCATTCAAAAACACTTGGTGTTTTGTTTTTAAAACTTTTGTATGATTGGTAATGGTGACGATCTTGTGGACGTTTTCAACTCTGATCTTTCATGAATGGGACAATGTTATGTTTTAAACGTCTCTTTTGAGTCGTTCTTTATATTCTTATGTTGTTGTGCTATGACTTAACACCCAAACTGTTGGTTCCGCTGCGATGAAATTTGGGGGTGTTAAACTCCATATCAAGGTATCCAACTCCTGCTGTGTAATAACTATAGTGTTACCATCGGAACTCGGTTCATCTTTTCCCTGGGTATATCCCTTCGGATTATACCGCCTACATCTTCATTCACGAGATTCTCTGGTTTCTAGGCTTCGATCTGAGCTTCTAATATTCGTTTAGGGAGATCCAAACCAATTGTCATAACTAAGGCTCGAACCCGCAGTGGCTCAATCCGTTCCTTACGGATCAGCGCATCGGCCACTACGTTTGCTCTCCCTGGATGATAACGAATATCACAATCGTAGTCACTCAGTAACTCCAGCCAACAGCGTTGTCTCATGTTAAGCTCCTTCTGGTCGAGAATGTGTTGTAAGCTTTTATGGTCGGTGAACACTGTGCATCTGGTTCCATATAGATAGTGTCTCCATATCTTTAGGGCAAACACTACCGACCTAAGTTCTAAATCATGAGTGGTGTAGTTCTTCTCGTGAACTTTTAGTTGTCGAGAAGCATAGGTAATCACTTTCTCTCTCTGCATTAGTACAGCACCTAAAGCCTTGTGTGACGCATCACAGTAGATCACAAAGTCTTCGCTCCCCTCAGGTAAAGCCAGAATTGGTGCACTGTACAACTTCTACTTTATTAGCTAAAAAGCGTTCTCTTCTTTTTCTCCCCAGTCGAACTTGATTCCTTTCTGAGTGAGTTTCGTCATTGACTTAGCAATCTTCGAAAATCCTTCAATGAACCTTCGATTTTAACCAGCAAGACCTAGAAATTGGCGGATTTCTGTTGGTGTCTTAGGAGATACCCAATCTTTGATAGATTCTATCTTGGCTGGATCCACATGTATGCCTCTACTATCAATGACATGTCCGAGAAATTGTACCTTCGGAATCCAAAATTCACATTTTGAAAACTTTGCATACAACTTCTCTTTCTTAAGCAATTCCAAAATTGCTTTAAGGTGTTCCTCGTGCTCTCTTTCGTCTTTTGAATAAATAAGTATGTCATCGATGAAGACAATAACAAACTTATCCAAGTAAGGCTTGCACACTCGGTTTCTGAGGTCATATGAATACCGCAGGTGCGGTTTGTCGAGTCGGAATGGCATAACCTGGAACTCGTAATGGCCATACCGAGTTCGAAATGCCGTCTTTGGAATGTCCTGCTCTCGTACTCTAAGCTGGATAGATTCTGGAGTCATGTTGTTTGGGTTGGTGTCGTTAACAGGGGTATTTGGTCCTCTTCTGGTTATAGGTGCCATGATTTGTCTAGATCACAAAAGACAAAACATGAGGTTATATGATAGAATATAATAATATATAGATGAGATTAATCAACACAACGAGAGGTAATATAGTACAGGTAAAAAAACATCCATTTCATTATAACTTTGACAATTTTCCATGAATAGTTGTCGGAGTACACATAATACAATACAAAAGATCTAAGGCTATGCTAGCGGGGAAAACCCCTAATACTTAACATGCCTGTACAATGTCCTAGCAAGATACAATAACATAAATCACTAGATGTGACTGTCGGCATCCCCAGAAGCATCCTGGTGATCTGGAATCCTAGCCTCTGGTCCTGGCTGTCTAGCTCTCCTCTGCTGTTCTTGCAGTGCTAACAACTCAGCCTGCATGTTGCTCATCTCTCGCCTCATATCTCTGATGACTCGGAGAGTCTCTACCATCTGGTCCTGATGCCTACGATCAGTCTCTCGAAGCGCTGCTAACTCAGCCTGCTGCATTTGAAAGCGAGTCTCATGTACCTGATGTTGCATCTGAATGAGGAGGTACTCTGAGCTGTTGCTTGTGTCTGAGTGTGCCTGGGTTGGGTCTCATAGCGTATTCTATTGATCACGATGGGTCTAAAGCTCCTGATGAGTCGCCTGACTCAATCCTATCGAGTGAGCCTAAGCCTCTCGGGAAGCATAGGCCTCCTCTTCCACCATCCATACTGTCTCCTGGAGAGTCATCCTATCCCCCATAAGTAAATCGACCTGCTGCGAGTCCATATCGACTTGCTGTGATATACGAGAACCTACTCATCTGAAGCAACTCTGTAAAGCATTTACAAGTCTTGTTGTATCACCGACTTATGGGAGCTCAGCAAGCTCTGTGACCCTAGTATTGACCTCTCCCACGGTCATAGGTGCTATCTCTGGAACTGCCTCTGCCAGATCTACCCAAGTATCCCTAATCCCGTACCCAACATCTCTAACCCCCTGTCGCTCCTTCAGCACTCTACCGTTGTAACAAATTTATAAATCTATCCCTTTCGACCTGGGTATTATTAGCAGTTGAACTCTCCCCGACATCGTATCTGGAGCCTGGGTGGACAATATAACTCTTGCGGGGGGGAGGTTGCTCAGACTCGGGAATATCATCCCTACGGTCAATAGGTGGTGGTATGTATAGAGATGGTGGTAGTGGTGGTATTGAAGGTGATGGTAATGCGGTAGTGACTGCATCAATGAGAGCCTGAGTGGATGCTATCCTGAGTGTCTGGATTTGGGTTGGACACCCAGATGATGGTGGTAAAGGTGGTGAATGTGCATGTGGGGCCGTACACCTGCAAGGCGCTTACCCTGCAGAGGGTGGTGGATAGTGAGATAGGTGGTGATGGTGATGGAGTAGTCATGGCTAGAAGTCTCTCAACCTCTGCCTCTGGTGGAAGGGATATGGAAGTCTGGGGTCGGACGGTAATCCTAGCCCCAATAGTAATGTCAGTGGAGGGTGGTGGTATAACAGGCTCTGTTCCCTCAGGTGGGAAAACATGCTCATCAACAAGTACAACAATAGCAGAGTCGGTCGGAGCTAAGTGCTCCTCCTCCTTGTCCTCATCATCCTCATCCTCATCATTGGCGTCATCCCTAGATGAATCGCCGTCATTATCATCTCCATCATCTCCCCCGTCCATAGGATAGTCAACCGGACCATCCTCGGTCTCCTCTGGATCCTCCTCGGGATCCGACTTTGTAACATATCTGGGTGACTCAGCAGTAGGTGAATCAATAGGAGGTAATGGCTGCTCCTCAGCCAAAAACTCATGGTCATCCTCCAATGGTATATACTCAGGGTATATAGGCTCTGGCACGTAGTCAGGATCATGTGCCTGTACGAACATAGGCTCACGCTCATCCTCGTCCAGAGGAACTGGCGGTGTCTGTGGATCCTCTGGACCTGGTATGTAATCCGGTAATGGTGGGGCTACTGGCTGTATCGGGAGTCCATCGTATCCTAATACAATGACCCGTGGAACGCCTCCCTCAGATACCTCCTCATCATCGGCTCCCCAGAAGGCTCTGTCGGGCTCAGAGTCGGTGTAGACGGAAGTGTAGGTAACAGCAGATGTCGCAGAAGACATGATTACTGCAAAAAGCAAAATAACTTATATAAGTATTACTTATAGGAAGTGTTAGGAAAATATTGTAAACGGACTTAATACTGTTAGTATTAAAGTTAAGTCTGTTAGATATAGTTAGTACTGATAAGAATAGTTAGTACTGTTAGTATTAAAGTTAATTCAGTCTCTAGATTATAGTAAGTATGATAAAGAATAGTTAGTTGTTAGTATGTAGAAGTTAAGTTGGTTTTAAGCAAGTTAAGTCTGCAGCATAAACTAAGTCTGGGCAGTCTTAAAGTTAATACTGCTGGGTCAGAATGTTAAGTCTGGTTGTAATTATAGTCAAAATTTATTCTTAGCGTTTATAATCTAGAAGAGGGGGGGGATTTTTTAAAAATAAAAAAGGGGGGGGCCCCAATTATCTCTTAACGCGTTTAGGGTTCCTTAAGCTTATAAAAGGAACGTAGTATAGTATTGTAAACATATCGGTTGATTGAGCATTTGCAATCAAATAGTAATAGTAATAGTATTTTTAGCATATTGTTCTTGTGTTCATCTTGGTATAGATATTGATATTCCGCGTCAATATTTGTATTCACGGTTATTGTCTCTCATAGTTTCTTTGGATTTATTCAGAGAACTATAAGTCGTTTAAGGCTCATTTAGATCCTGTTAATAAGGACCTACAAGTGGTATCAGAGCCACCAAAGGGACTTTACACAAGTTTGAACAAAGATCAAAACCTTTATTCCACTAAATCAAGTAGTCATGTCTGCCAACGATGATTTCTCTCTTCATGATGATGAGGAACTTTCTCTTCATGATGATGCATCTTTGGCTGGATCTGTACCAGCATCCAACAAAGGAGATGCTCCTGCTAAACCACCACAAATAATCACCACAAATACACTTTCAAATATCAAAACTGCCTGTCCTTCAACGGCTGATTATGATACGTGGGCTGATGGAGAGATGGAACATTATCTTGAGTATATAGATAATGAGGCTTTGGAAAGTATTTCAGAATGGAAACTCGAAGAAGGTTGTCACAAAGGCAAGGAGGGTGTTTACTGGGGTACTTCTCCAACACACAGGCAGAAACAGGTGTGAATATTGAAAAAGAAAGGAAAGCTCGAACATTACTGCTAATGGCTGTTCCAAAGATCATCTCAGACGTTTATCATGGCATGGATGATGCCAAAGAGATTGGGCAGCTTATCGAAGACAGGTTTGGTGGAAATGCAAACTCAAGAAGAAAATGCAAAAAAGCTGTTTTAAAACAAACACGCTTTTTGAAGGCATTACCTATATCTTTAAAGGAAAGCTTGGGGAAAGGGTATGATAGGTTTCAAAAACTTCTATCACGTTGGGATGCCTTGGTGCTAGTGTGTCAGATGAAGATGCAATCACAAGTTCTTGAGTACCTTCCTCCTGCGTGGGACAGTTTAGCTATGCAATGAGAACGGCCAAGAGAATATTGACACATGTTCAATAGATGATTTATACAATAATCTGAGTGTCTTTGAACAAGACATTCAAAAGACATCATCCTCTTCTCTCACATCTGACAATGTGGCTTTTCTATCACAAGCTAAAGCCTCATCAAGCAAGCATAAGCCACATCACAACTCAGGCTTCTTCCCTTACATCTGATAATGTGGCTTTTCTATCTCAAGCCAAAGCCTCTTCCAGCAAGCATAAGCCAAGCCACAGCTTAGGAACCACAAATGCTGATGATGTGGATTTGATACATGAAGACCTAGATCAAATTGATGATATGGATCTGGAAGAAATGGATATAAATTGGTAGATTGCTATGACTGCCATAAAGATTAAGAAGTTCTACAAGAAGACAGGCAGACGGCCAAGAGTGGATGGAAAAATGCATGTGGCATTTGATAAGAGAAAAGTCGAATGTTTCAATTGCCACAATACTGGACATTTTGCTAGGGAGTGCAAGTTTAAAGGTTCAAAGGAAGGTAGCAGGCAAGAAGCAGGCAGAGGTCAGGATTTCAAGCCAGTGAGAACTGAAAAGGAAGCTTTGATGACTATTGATGAAGGTCAAATCAATTGGGTAGAGCAGACTACAGACGAGGAACTCAATCATGCTCTAATGGCTTTCACTGTGAATAATGAGGTATCTATGTGCTCTAAATTGTGTTTAGATTCATATAATGCTCTTCAAGCTAAGTATGACGAATTGCAATCTGAATTTGGTGACCAGGAAGCTGCTTTAATTGCCCATAAGCTAGCTGTTAAGAAATTAGAATCTCAACTTAGAGCCTCCCACAAACAACAATCTTCCTTAACTGAAAAATTAAATTTTCAAGCAAATCAAATTTTTGAAAAGCTAAAAAAGTATAGAAGAATAGGAATAAAAGCTGTCAAAGACAAAGATGCGTTACAAAATTTTTTTGACTCTTGGTCTGCATCTTCTAAAAATCTTTGGAAGCTTATTGATTGTGGGATGAGCTCAACTGTTAAGCTAGGTTTAGGACATAGCATAAAGTCAAATGCTGAGGTCCTAGGATATGAGGAAGAGATGAGTAGAGGTATTTTTGTTCTTAGGGAAACAGATGAAGGATATTATGATATCCCACTTTACAGCAGATTCAAACAGGTAGAATATAAAGGTGTCCCCCATCCTCTTAGTGGTGATTATACCCCTAGGGCACAGGAGGACATAGATGATTCTCTGTATGAGTATGGTAAATTTGGACCTCAACCTCAATCTCCGAGTCCTACAGTGTCTAATGCTAGTTCCATTGTATTCTCAATCTGTCCATCTAATGACAGTGATGGGGAGCTTGGAGCTGTGTCTGATGCAAGTTCCACTCATTACTCAACCTGTCAATCCAATGACAGTGATGGGGAGCTAGGAACTATAACTGATCATTCAGTCAATGATGACCAAACACCTATACCTTCTATTGAGCAAGTTACCATTGCCACCCAAAAGACTCAATCACAAGTGCCTAAACCTACACAGACAGTTGACCCTAGTTGTGCACAGCATGTAAAATCTCCTAGGCAACCAATTAGCACACCAGTGACTTCCTCACCTATTCCTTCTAATAACAGACAAAATTGGAATCAAAAAATGAACAGGGACTTAGGTGCAGGATATTCTTTTGAAAGAAAACCATGTTTTGTATGTGGAAGTCTTAGTCACTTGATTAAGGATTGTGACTATTATGAGAAAAAGATGGCAAGGGAAGTTGCTCTTAAGAGCAAAAGGGTGGTTCATACTGATGTTAGACAAGCCACACCAGCCTGGACTAACACTAACAGGGTGAATAAAGCAAATCAGTTCACTCCCAGACCTGTTCAACTAAGTAACATTAGACCCAACCTTAGTACTGCTAGCAAAACTATTAAAACAGGTAGGGTAAATGTTAATACTGGTCATGGAAATGTTAATTCTGGTAGTGTGCATGTTAATACTGGTAGAGTAAATAGACCAGTATCAAACAACACAAGCCCTAAATTTTCTCAGGTGAATCTTAAAAGTCCAAAGAAATGTTTTTCAAACCAAAGGTCACCTGTAAATAGACCCTTTTCAAGGAATACAGCACACAAGTCAAATAAATATGCTGTTAAGGGAAAAATGGGCACTGCTGTTAAGACCTCAGCAGGTTGTGTTTGGAGAAAAATAATACCACTCTCCAATACCAATAGTGGACCAACCCCTGATTCAAATGTTAATGTTTCTAGAGGTCCACAAGGCAGACCCAAGCCTGTGAAGGCCTGGGTCCCAAAGAGAAACTAATCTCTTTTTGATTGTGCAGGATCATCCACTGAAGCATATGGAGCATAGAGGTATTTTTGATAGTGGATGTTCTGGGCACATGACTGGTAACAGGGCCCATCTTGAAGATTATCAAGAACTGTCCAAAGTGGGATCTGTTACTTTTGGAGGAAGTAAAGGTAGTATCAGTGGAAAAGGTACAATTAGATTAGGAAATTTAGTTTTTGATGATGTGGCTTTTGTGAAAGAACTTGGACATTTTAATCTGTTCTCCATATCTCAGATATGTGATAAAAAGCTAAATGTACTTTTTACTGAAAAAGAGTGTTTTGTGGTGTCCTCTGACTTCAAGATGCCTGATGAAAATCAGGTCCTTCTTAAAGTTCCTAGGCAACACAACATGTATACTTTTGATATGAAAAATGTTGCTTCTTCAAAAGGATACACTTGTTTATTAGCAAAAGCCTCATCTGATGAAGCTAAATTGTGGCACAGGAGGTTAGGTCACCTTAATTTCAAAAACTTAAATAAACTTGTGAAGGGAAATCTAGTTAGAGGGTTACCTTCCAAGAGTTTCAAAAATGACCACACTTGTGTTGCTTGTCAGAAGGGAAAGCAACACAAGGCCTCCTGTAAGGCCAAGATTGACAGATATGTGACCCACCCATTACACACCTTGCATATGGACTTATTTGGACCTACCTCAGTGAGGAGTATCAACCATGCAAGTTACTGTCTAGTGATTACTGATGACTATTCAAGGTTTTGTTGGGTTTTCTTTCTAGCCAAAAAGGATGAGACTAGTGACATCCTTAAGACTTTTATAAGACAGATAGAAAACCAACTTAATCAAAAAGTAAAAATCATTAGATCAGATAATGGGACAGAGTTTAAAAACAGGGTTATGCTTGAGTTCTGTGGGGAAAAGGGTATAAAACAGGAGTTTAGTAATGCAAGAACTCCTCAGCAAAATGGGGTTGCTGAGAGAATGAATAGGACCCTTATAGAGGCTGTTAGGACTATGCTAGCTGACTCACACTTACCTACCACTTTTTGGGCAGAAGCAGTCAATACTGCTTGCTATACCTTCAACAGGGTAAGAGTGACCAAGCCTCAAAACAAAACTCCTTATGAGCTTTTGTTTGGCCACAAACCAATCCTTAGCTACATAAGACCATTTGGGTGCCATGTTACCATTCTCAATACTCTTAGCCCACTAGGAAAGTTTGATGGGAAGTCTGATGAGGGTTTTCTTGTTGGTTACTCTGTGAATAGTAAAGCTTTTAGGGTTTATAACTTAGTCACCAAAAGAGTTGAAGTAAACCTTCATGTCAACTTTCTTGAAGAAAAACCCAATGTACAGGGAATAGGCCATAGGTGGATGTTTGACTTAGACTATCTTACAGACTCTATGAACTATATACCTGTCTCTTTGCAAAATCAAGCTAACCCCGCAGGTTCAAAAGAGGTCATTGATATTGATGTGCAGACTGAGGAGGCTGAAGAACTGATGGTGGTCTCTTCTACTTCTAGAAAAGCAGCTGTTTCTGAAAACATTGCTACAAAGAAGACTCACTCCCCAAAGCAGCCATCTTCTACACCAATATCCAAGTCTGCTGATGACATTATGGCCTTTAGAAAAGAGCTGGATGCTCTTGCTTTGAAGCACTTAGGACCAGTACCTGCAACAGCACCTACCAGTACTACTCCTGTTAATACTGGTAGTGAAAATTTTAATACTGTCTTTGAGGAAGTTACTACTGGCAATATTGAAGCTATCTCTCCAAGTGCTGATCATGAAGAAGAGGTCTTCTCTGATGCAGATGATGATGAGATGCCTGAAATAAGGATTTATGATAAATCAAGTGAAGGTATCTTTGACCAGGCTTCTTATGATGATGATGGGATTATTACTGATTTCAACAATCTACCAGATGAGGTAGATGTCACTACCAACCCCACTCTGAGGATTCACAATGCTCATCCTCAAAGTCAAATCCTTGGAGATCCCAATACACCTGTTCAGACTAGAAGCTCTCTCAAGAAAATCACTGAGGCTCATGCTCTAGTGAGCTACATACAAGCACACCAAAGAAGCAATCATAAAGATCAACAACATTGTCTTTTTGCTTGCTTTTTATCTCAATTTGAACCAAGGAAAGTCTCAGAAGCCCTTGAAGATGGAAGCTGGGTTGAAGCTATGCAGGAAGAACTGTTGCAGTTCAAGCTTCAACAAGTATGGGTTTTGGTTGATTTACCCAATGGTGCTAAGGTGATAGGTACTAAATGGGTATACAGGAACAAGAAGGATGAGAGGGGAGTAGTTGTCAGAAACAAAGCAAGGCTGGTAGCTCAAGGTCATAGACAAGAAGAAGGGATTGACTATGATGAGGTTTTTGCTCCTGTAGCAAGAATTGAAGCTATCAGGTTTAGAGGCTGCACAAATCTTAACTAAGTAGCTTCAGAAGGATTTAAGGGATCACAAGCCCCTCTTGGTAGCAAGATTTACAGAAGGAAACCCAAAACTAAACCAACTCCTACCAAAATTCTACATTTTGAAGAACCTGCTGAGACTCAAGTTAATACTGGTAGTACACCTTCAGCTCAAGTTAATACTGCTGAAGTTAATACTGCTGAACTTAATACTGGTGAGACAGAAAGAGTTCAAAGGAGAAAAGGAAAAGATCCAATGACTGAAGAAGACCTTCAAGCCGAAGTTCAAGCATCAAAGAAATCAAAAGAGCTTCAAGAGCTAGCAGATTTAGAGGAAGCTCAAAGATTGCAAGCTAAAATGGATGCTGAAACACAAAGACAAATTGATCTTGATGCACTTCTGGCTAGAAGATTGGTAGAGCAAGAGGAAGAAGCTGCAAAAGAAGCACTTGCAACTGAATTTGACTACATTCAAGCACGACTAAATGCAGATCAGATTCTTGCAGAAAAGATTCAACAAGAAGAAAGGGAGCAATATTCTATTGAGGATAGAGCAAAGTTTCTACATGAAACAATTGCTGCCCAAAGGAAGTTTCTTGCAGAACAAAGATATGCTGCTATCAGAAACAAGCCACCAACAATATCTCAGCTTAGAAATCAGATGATTACTTATCTGAAACATGTTGCAAATAAGAAGCATGCTGAGTTAAAGTCAAAATCCTTTGAGGAGATCCAAGTCTTGTATGAGAGATATAAGAAACAAGATCAGACTTTTGTGGCTATTGGATCTGAAGAAGATGAAAGAGCAATCAAAAAGATGAATGAGCAAGCTACTGATAAAGAGAGGAATCGCGAAGGAGATGGTGAGAGGGCGCGATAAGGCAGAGGAGGAAGTTCAAGAGGAAGAAGGAGCAAAGAAAAGGAAGTTAGGCACAAGGAGGAAGTTAAAAGCAAAAAGTAGTAAAGCCATCTCTAGTCTCACAAAGAAAAGAGATTTTGAAGGGGGCATAGCTTACATATAGCTCTTGATGAAGATAAAGTAATTGAACAGAGAGTCCTTGATCATCAATATCCCATTATTGAATGGCATCATTTTTCTTCATGACAAAACCTCAATAGGATCAAACCAAACCTGATTAAGATATATATTCCATGAATAGAGTGTAACAATGAGTACATGTGACATCAAGATTCTTTCGCACCTTGATGGGATATCCTATCAATTTGGACAAGAAGACTGAAAGTTATCTATGAACTAGTCATGAGAAAATATAAAGACAAACTTCCTAAGGTTTTGACAAGATGCTTGGGAGATTAACAATTAGATTCATCAAGGTGAACTGCAAATTTTTGGGATACACAGCAAAATTGGAACTTATCAGTTGAAAATTACGACAGTTCCTCAGGGGTACATACTATCATACAAGACTGGACTTGTTCTCATTTCATATGTATTGTAGAAAACAGATACTCCCTCTGGCCAAGGATGTGCTTCAAACTGTTGGAATTGAAGTTAGAAACTGAAGAAGAAAGGCTTTATGTCATTGACTGATCAAGTTTGTGAAACAAATTAGAAAATTTGAAGATTCTAATGATGATGACACAAGTCACATCTTGATCATGAAGAGGCAGAAAGGGTTTTTGAGTGTTGCTAACCACCACAACAACAAATAGGTTCTTTGTTCACCATGTTTAACAGACATAAGAACTAAACTAGTCCAAGAGACAAACAGCTGCTAAGTAAAGACCTATCAAATCCTTTTCTATGGTTTGAACTTTACCAAAAATTGTATGGTATTCTATGCACCATAGTATTTATACTAAAGCATGACTAGCCCTGAGCAAACGGCTACAGGTAAAGGCATATCAAATCCGTTGATGGCTGTAATGGTTTGCCAAAAACCATATGGTATTCAACTCACCAATGTTTCAAGTACTGAGAGTTGAAATGGTTTTCAGTTGACCATGGACATACACCTTTCTGGTGGCCAAAGAACTGACTACTCCAGAGTTAATGGCTAACTGGTAAAGAGACATCAAATCCATTTAAAATTTTCAATGATTCACCTCTCACAGGAGTTAACACACCTGGAAGTGATGAGAATAGGCTGAAACTTTATGATTTGATGTACAATATTGTCAATATTGCTGAAGAGCCATTGAAGACTAGTTGCTGTCAAGATTTGAAGACATAAAGACATATTATTTTGAAGACAGAAGTTCAAGACAATCCTCTAAAGCCCAAGGTGAAGCTTAAAGTAGTTAAAGATCAAGAATGTTCTGAAGGAACTTGAAGTTCATGAATGAAGATCAAGTTAGGGGAGGATTGTTAGGAAAATATTGTAAACAGACTTAATACTGTTAGTATTAAAGTTAAGTCTGTTAGTTCAAGTTAGTACTGATAGAGTAATAGTTAGTACTGTTAGTATAGAAGTTAAGTCTGGTAGAGCAAGTTAAGTCTGCCAGCATTAACTTAAGTCTGGCAGTATTAAAGTTAATATTGTTTGACCAGGCAGTTAAGTCTGTTGTAGTTTTAGTAATAGTTATCAATTAGCATTAATCTAGGAGGAGATAAGCATTATCTCTTAACGCGTTTAGGGTTCCTTAAGTCTATAAAAGGAACATAGAATAGTATTGTAAAGATATGAGTTGATTGAGTATTAACAATCAAATAGTAATAGTAATAGCAAGTTTGGTATTCGTTCTTGTGTTCATCTTGGTATAGATATTGATATTGTTAGGAAAATATTGTAAACAGACTTAATACTGTTAGTATTAAAGTTAAGTCTGTTAGTTAAAGTTAGTACTGATAGACGAATAGTTAGTACTGTCAGTATAGAAGTTAAGTCTGGTAGAGCAAGTTAAGTCTGCCAGCATTAACTTAAGTCTGGCAGTATTAAAGTTAATACTGTTTGACCAGACAATTAAGTCTGTTGTAGTTTTAGTAATAGTTATCAATTAGCGTTAATCTAGGAGGAGATAAGCATTATCTCTTAACGCGTTTAGGGTTCCTTAAGTCTATAAAAGGAACATAGAATAGTATTGTAAAGATATGAGTTGATTGAGTATTAACAATTAAATAGTAATAGTAATAGCAAGTTTGGTATTCGTTCTTGTGTTCATCTTGGTATAGATATTGATATTCCGCGTCAATATTTGTATTCTCAGTTATTGTCTCTCATAGTATCTTTGGATTTATTCAAAGGACTCGTTAGAGGCTCATTCAGATCCTGTTGATAAGGACCTACATAAACATTTTCACATTTTGTTATTATCAAAATGTTTAGAGGTCAAAAAATATAAATAACATTTTTAAACATTATTTGTATTAACAATCTCCTCTTTTTTGATGATGAAAAAATATAAACTCATTTTGTATAAAATTAAAAGTTACAAATTATTAATGAGTTTCATTCCTTTTCTCCCTCTTTTTGTCGAATTCAAAAAGGATGGTCGTAGAGTAGTTGTAGAAAGAAAGAAGTCAACGATATCAAGACTCCCCCTTGATGTATGCTTCCCCTTGCTTGCGGCACCAGGGGATCGATCTTACGAGAATTGTTTGCTACAAAACAAATTTAGAAGTACGAGTGCAAGAGAAATATCTTTTAAACATAACACCATAGAGATACATGCAATTCAACTACAAAGTAATTTCATTCAACACATAATAGATCAATACCATAGTGGTATGATCATTGCAAAATAAAGTAAAAACATATTAAGGCATAAAGTTTAGACTAGTAGATTCTTGAAGTCTAGGAGATGCCACGAGCAATAGATGAGATGTTTATTATTGAGATGAATTTAGCATTCTAAGAATGGTCAATTATGGTGAGGAGGTTGTTATTGAAGAGGAAAATAAAGTAAAAGTTTACTTGATCTAAAGTAGGAGGTGAGGGAACGGTGGCTTCAATTACATGTTGTAGGTTAATCTCAAGGAGATTGGATAAGTGATGAAGTTCATGTGCTATTTGGTTTTGAGTTGGATTCTGAGGAGGTGAATGAGATGATAGAGAATTGTTTGTTATAAAAGAGGTAGGTGGATTCCTTTTTGGTGGAGGAGATGGTGGTGATGGTGGAAGATTGTGACTTTGTCTCCAAGGTTCAAGAATAGCCTTTCGGTGTTTTCTTGAGTAATCACGAGAGGATTTGCTAAAGGATGACATTGAGATCTTGAGGAGAAGTGAAAGATTTAGAAGATAAGAGTTGATTGAGATGGAGAAGAATGATTTTCATATATAGAAAAATATTGGGAAAGGCATGGTATTAGAGAATGAAGATTCTAAGGAGTGTTTAGTTAAGAAAGGAAAGGATGGCTGGACCTAGGGAAATAGGGTGAAAGTTGCAAAAAAAGAGGAGATAGGATAATTTCGTGGTTCCAATGATGGCGGTCCCATAAACATTAGGTGGTCCCATATATATTAGGGGGCCATCTTCCATTTTTGGGGGCCGTTCTCTGGGGGATTACAAAATTTTCCAAATGTTAATCGTTTTTTAGAATAACCTAAGAGGGTTGTGTAACACCAGCCCCGAGGGGCATCAGATTACGCAGCGGAAATTAGCAATTTGGTGTTACTAAATAGCATCCTTCACTACGATAATAGAAAACGACCCAAATAAGATGTTTTACCAAACATGTGTTTCATAATTATTCAGAGTTTAAATGCGTTTAGGTCCCACATAATCGTAACCACCATCTATTACAACATTGAAAGACAAATGTTTTCAAATAAAAGACATTATTTTTAAACACGACATAAGACATTATTTTTGAAAGACCGAAACACACAAGTAGTCTTTCCATAAAATCCATCATATGCACGACACCGCCATGCCATCGTTGCCTTCAGCCTTGATTACCTGGGATAAGACATGTTAAAAACGTCAACAACAAAGTTGAGTGAAATTCATATAGTTTAAAATAATCAATAAGTAAAAATCTTTGAACACATTATTAGTTCTCATGAAAACAAAGCAACAAATGCAATGTATAGCAACTTATTTTCTTTCACGCAATAAGCTCATGACACTGAATGTTAACAAAACATATGGCATTTCAAATGTTAAAGTGCCCCAAACAAGGTATTATTGTCATATACCTACTATTTTCTAAGTACAAAATGTCCGTTGACAGGGTGTTTACCAACGGATTCAGACCCCGGACAGGGTTGTCAAACCCAATAGATCTGTTTAATGCATTAGCATTTACCTCACAAGGCAATTAACGGTTTATGAAATAAGGGACTTCGACAATAGCTACTTATGCGGAAACAATCTCATAATCGGGTCCAGCATACCATAAAATCATATGTGTTCAATTTATAAAACAAACATGTATCCCCCTCGTGGGTTTAAAAGAAATTAAAAGAATTTAATGTGAGGCTATGAACTCACTTTAAGCAAATGATCCAATCAATCAACATCAACAAACGCAAGAAACTTCACGTCTAACCGCGACCTATATTATACATATATAGCGGTACGTGACTAAAAGTATAATAGATCATATATTGCATAATTGCATACATACATATTACTATTACGTATATACAATCATGTACTAAAATCTCCAAGTGCAACGCAAAATAATTCACCTTGATGCACTTAACCATATTACAACATTTTCAATAAAGTTTCTATTTTTAGAAAGTTTGTCGAAAGTAAGGATAATATAATCTGAACTTTATATCTCATTACAATTTAACTAACATTACTAGTCCTTTGCTTATTATAGACTTCATTCAAAATTTTACTCAAGTTTGACTTTCAAAAATCAAAGTTCGTAGTTGACTTTTTACCCCAAAATTTACCCAAACTTGACTCAGCCGTAAAATGTTCGTTTTTAAGAGTTACAAGGCCTACCTTATATCAAAACAGACCTTTGAACATCCTTTACCATTATCCAAAGCCTAATTTAGATTTTAAATATTTCTCGACATGCTATAACTAAGTCAAACTTTCTGGTCAACAAAAGTCAACCCAAAATCATACCAAAACTTATTTTTATCAAAATCCAACTATTCTAACATGTTTAACTAGCCTAAAAACATGTACCAAAACTATCAAACACGTGTTCATACTTGAAAAACTTCCAAATTGGTTTTGCAATTGAATCATCTAGCTACAATCATATACATATAATAACATCTAATTAACCATACTAGAAATGTAATTAGAAGACTCACAAAGCTAGAACAAAGATCAAATATGGTTTCCCCCTTTGGTTTAAAATCGGATGAGCAACCAAACTAAACAAACAAAACTTTCTCAATCAACCAACACCAAAATAACAACAATCTAACCATTATGAACACTCCTTTATACACGAAATGACAAAGAATCAACCAAAAACCCAACTTCTAAAATACTTAGTGCATGTAAGGTTTCTTTAGTGGGAAATGTAGCTCTTGATACAAGGATTAATATGGTATAAATTGATTGTATTGCATGTAAAAAAAATCAATGGATTGGGTGTTTATTTGAGGGCCGATCAAAGAGAGGAGGGGACAAGAAAGATGAATGAATTTTGGTGAAAAGAAAATATGTATGTAATAAGGTGCTATTTATAGAATACAAGTTTAACCTTTTGGAAATTTGAGTCCTTCCATTCTCAAGCCCTTCCAAAACTAGTACAAAAGTGTTATTTCTTTTATTTAAAATCGGCCAAAGACTCGGGTCACACCACGTTTTTAAATATTTTATATCTGTCCCGCTAATTTTACTTTAAAACTTTTAATAATTGTTAAACCTCGTAAAACACGACCTTTAAACATGCTTTTCACAAAAGCTCAAGGAAACGATGAAAAATACAAAATTGACAAAATCACGCTCTCGGAGCAATAATATAAATTTTTCTGATCTGCTTAGACACTAAAAACAAATAAAAACTCAACCACTGATTGATATCACCTTATCAAAGGAAATTTCCATCAACCTCATATAATATAAACGACTATAATTATCTACGTAACTAAAATAACTATCTTTGCTAGGGATAGACGTTGACCTGAAACTCAAGTTGTTACATTCTCCCCTCCTTTAAGGAGTGCTGTCCTGGTGCTCAGCCCGACTTATCTGCTTTCCTCGCTTTGTCGTTACTTGTAAAAAGATAAGGGTGCTTCTTCTTAATTTGATCCTCACGCTCCCAAGTAAATTCAGGACCTCTTTGTGAATTTCAATGTACTTTAACAATACGTATTTGACTCTGCTTAAGTCACTTAACTTCTCTATCAACAACTTCCACTATCTCTTTAATTATGTGTAACTTATCATTGAGTTGAATCTCATCCATCGAAAGAACAACATCACCTTCCGCTAAACACTTCTAAAGATTCGAAACATAAAAAGTACTATGAATTCCCTTTAATTCTTTAGGCACCTCCAATGTGTAAGCTACAGGACCAACTATAGCTAGAATCTTAAATGGCCCAACGTAACGTGGACTTAGCTTTTCGCTCTTTCCAAAACGCACATCGCCTTCCATGGTGACACCTTAAGCAATACCATATCACCAACTTCAAATTCCAACGGCTTAAGTCTCTTATCTGCATAACTCTTCTGGCGACTACGAGCAGCTAACAAACGGTTCTTAATTTGGACAATCTTCTCGGTCGTATCACGGATCAATTCTGGATTGGTGAGTTGGCTATCCCCAACCTCACTCCAGCATACAGGCGATCCACACTTTCTTCTGTACAAAGCTTCATATGGTGCAACCTTAATACTTGTGTGATAACTATTGTTATATGAGAACTTGACCAATGGCAGATGGCTATCCCAACTACTTCTAAAGTCAATCACACATGCACGTAACATATCTTCTAGTGTTTGTATAGTCCTCTCACTTTGACCATCTGTTTGAACATGGTAAGCGGTACTCATATCCAAATTGATCTGAAATGATCGAAATAGGAATCTTAAGTTGTTGTAGCAGTCTAGACAGTTTCTGATGCTCGGCCTTTACCTTCGCACAAGTCAGACATTTACTAACATACATAGCAATATCCGCTTTCATGTTCGGCCACCAGTATAACAACTTCAAATCTTGATACATCTTGTCCGATCCTAGATGGATGGAATACTTGGACTTATGTGACTCATGCATAACCAAATCCCTCAATCCACTGAATCGCGGCAACCAAACGTGATTCCCAAAACAACGCGTTCCATCAGGGCGAAATTCAAATATCAGCTTAATCAACCTCCTCAAGTTTTCCTTCCTTACATACTTCTTCTTCATTGCTTCCTTCTGAGCTTCACGAATCTACTTCGGTAAATCATTGTGAACATTCATCATCAAAGCTCGAACATGTAATGGATTAATTCTTTCCTTTCAACTTAGGGCGTCAGCCACAACATTTGATTTTCCAGGATGATACCATATTTCACAATCATAATCACTCAATAACTCAATCCATCTCCATTGTCTAAAGTTCAACTCCTTTGATTCAAAATATATTGTAGGATCTTGTGAATGGTGAAAACCACACACTTCATCCCATATAAATAATTTCTCCACAATCTAAGAGCGAAAACAACGGCTCCTAACTCCAAATCGTGAGTAGTGTAATTCTCTTCATGGACCTTCAATTGTCTAGAAGCATACGCTATCACCTTCTCTCTTTGTATCAACACGGCTCCATAACCCTTAATAGATGCGTCACAATACCTCACAGAATCTTCTGTTCCTTCAGGCAATGCTAAAATTGGTGTACTACACAACTTCTGCTTTAACATCTGAAAAGCTTCTTCTTCTTCTTTTCCCCACTCGTATTTCTTATTTTTCTAAGTCAATTTAGTTAGTGGCTTAGAAATCAAAGAAAAACCTTCAATAAACTTCCTATAATACCCAGCCAATCCAAGAAATTACCTTACTTCCGTTGGCGTCGTTGGTGCAGCCCAACTCTTAATGGCTTTGATCTTGGCAGGATCAACATGAACACCACTATAATTAATCACAAGACCCAGAAATTATACCAAATCTAGCCAAAAATCACACTTTAAAAACTTGGCGTACAATCTCTCTTTCTTAAGCAACTCCAGAACAATCTTCAAAGGCTTCCCATGCTCTTCTTTGTCCTTAGAATAAACCAAAATATCATCGATGAACACTATGACGAACTTATTAAGATATGGCTTGCATACTCGGTTCATCAAGTCCATAAACACAACAGGCACATTATTCAATCCAAACGGCATTACTTGGAACTCAAAGTGACCATACCGAGTTCTAAATGCAGTAATTGGAATGTCTTCCTCTTTAATGTGTAACTGGTGATATCCTAATCGTAGATCGATCTTAGAATACAAGCTCGAACCTTGCAGTTGGTCAAACAAATCATCAATTCTTAGAAGAGGTTAACAATTCTTAACAGTCAGCTTGTTCAACTCACGATAATCTATACACATCCTAAAAGATCCATATTTCTTCTTTACAAACAACACTTGTGCTCCCCATGGTGACGAACTCGGATAAATAAATCCTTTCTCTAGCAACTCTTGCAATTGTATCGACAACTCTTTCATCTCAGACGGTGCCAATCTATACGGTGCACGTGCAACGGGTGCAGCCCCCGGTACTAGATCAATTCAAAATTCTACTTTCCTTGACGGTGGTAGTCCTAGAAACTCCTCAGGAAACACCTCAGGAAAATCATGAATTACAGGCACGTCTTCCATTCGTTTCTCTTTAGATTTCTTCTTTGTAACGTGTGCTAAAAACAAATGACAACCTTGCTCGACGTACTTACGGGCCTTGATACACGAAATAACCTTCAATCGAGATACACCCTTGTCACCTTCGACTATCAGCATCTCATTCCTATACGGTATACGAAGAACTTTCTCACCATAGACGATAACGCATCGTGCTTAACAAGCCAATCCATACCGATGATGACGTCAAACGTACCAAGCTCAATCGGCATAAGATCAATTTCAAAAACATGGTTCACTAAACTAAAAGTGCAACCTTTCAAAACAGTGTTCGTACTAGCTATCCTTCCATCAACTAATTCTACCTCATAACTATCCTATATTTTAATCGGTTTAATATCAAGCAATGAACTAAATCTAGTGTTCACAAAACTCCTATCGGAAACCGAATCAAATAAAACAGAAGCATATTGGTTATTTAGAAGAAATGTACCAGTAACCACATTTGGACCTTGCAGCTCAGCATCATTAATAGCATAATCTTGACCACGAACTTCTCTAACTTCTTCTTGCTTAACCCTCTTTGGACATCGATTCCTAGTATGACCTTGCTCACCACAATCATAACAAGTACAAACAAGCTGAGTGTTAGCATCCGTGGCAACACTCTTCTCCTTACAATACCTTACCTTATGCCTAACCTTTCCACACTTGTGGCACTTAATCGTACACTGACCAACATGGCAAGTAAAATAACATTCACACAAAGGAAGCTTTCCATCAGTAGGAGCGGTAACCATGGCTCGTTCATTTCATTGCTTTTGGCTATTCTGAAAAGATTGACGAGAGTTATCCCTGTGATTGCCCTTACCACTACTATTTTCACTTTGAAGGTTCTCCTACTTTCGCTTCTTTCCTTCTAAAATCCTGGCATCTCTAGCTTGCGATTTCTGCTCCATCAACTTATGAGCCATATGTGCTGCTTCATTCAGATCATCAGGCTTAGAAGATGTCACTTCACCCTTAATATTATCCTTCAATCCTCGGATGTAAGCATCAACCTTCACTCTTTCAGGCTCTACCATTCTTGGACACATCAAAGCCAGTTCATTAAACGTCTAAGTATAAGCAACAACATCATACTCCTTAACCTTCAAGTTCCACAACTCATGCTCCATTCTTTGAACTTCTTCTATCAGATAAAATTCTGTAGTCATCAATTGCTTCATCTCAGTCCAAGGCATTTGGTTCATAGTCTCCAAACCCATAGTTGTAACTTTAGTTTTCTACCAAGTCAAAGTTGGTCCTTCCAATGTAGCAGTGGCAAACTTCACTTTCTTACCCTTTGCACATTTACTGATCTTGAAAACACTCTCAGTTTTCTTAAACCATCTTCACAATTCAACAGTTCCTTCGACCCTACAATAGACAGTAGGATTGCACTTCATAAACCTAACAAAAGTGCACTCACGAATAGTAGGTGCACTGTCTCGACCTCTAACTGGCCCAGATCTACTAGCATCATTCCTGACATTTGCTTGCCTTGCCCGCTCAGCAGCAATAGCATCATCAACACTTTCCTTGATCATTCGGCAAATAGCAGCTTGAGTCATAGGTGCAGACTTTGGCGGCATGATTCTGTCATGTCATACAGAAAATAATCTGATAAGCATTCATAACATGATACAATGACAAATCAACCATAACAGCAGTCAAACAACATCAAGTAGTAATCAAAAGATAGTCATTTATTTTTCATCACAAGAGAATTAATACATAGTTGCATTGTTTCAAGAAATGATACAAATCGTTACAACCAATAGCACTAAATCTACTAACTAGGGACTCAGTTTAGTGATTACACAACAAAAGAAACTACAATTGAAACTAAACTACTGAGCATCATTAGGAGGTCCTTGTGGCTCAAACAAAGGACTCTTCTCATCTTCAATCAGAACATTGATAGCTTCATTTGGTCTTTCTTCAAACACAAATCCCCTGCGAGTCATCTCTTGATAGAACTCATGAGCTTGAACTCTAGTGCAATAGAGATCTCTCTTGACTCATTCATTCTGCATACAAAAGAATGTGTTGCTAAACCTTACTTCTTCAAGTTCCTTCTTCAATCTCTTACATTCAACCCTATTGTTAGTATTACCAAGCTTCTTAACTAATTTTTCCATTGCAGCAGTTCCTTGCTCTACACTAGAACGTACTTCATTACCCAAATCCAAGATCAACTTACCATAGAACTTATCCTTTGCTTTTCCTTTCTTCTCGACCAATGCATGCACCGTCTCACATCCATATAATCGTCTTGAAAAATTAACCATTTGACCAAAAAGAGAGTCAATATCCCATCTCATGAAGCCAGGTAGTAAACTATCACCGTCCTTTAGAGGAATAGCGGCAGTAGATAATTCACCTACCTCATAGACACTAACAGGAATAGTCTCATCCTCATGCTCAATTAGATTCTCAACCTTAATCTCATTATCAGGTTCAGACTCATAAGCAGGCGGCAGAGGATTAAGAGGATCCACCTCTTCATAAGGATATGTCAACTCCAGCTCATTCTCATCTTCCTCAATGTCGACTTCCATATCATCTTCTTCTTCTTGAGGATCTTCTTCTTCCTCAAATTCATCTTCTTCTGGGTCTTCATCTTCATCTTCCATGATAGGCTCTGGAACAACAGGAACATTATCGTGTTGATTCGACTCAACAACAGGTACATCATCTACATGGTCAAGAGGAATTACGTTCACCATGATAATCTAGAAAATATCGTATAATACTTACTTAATAGTGTATCAATCCCTATTATTATTAGAACACTATTACCAAAATAACAGGTCACATAAAAGCGCAACAACAAAAATTTACAATTCGCGACATTCTCGATCCGCATATATCTCAATTATATTTCAAACTTATATAGTATTAGTTATCATATAATCACATGACATTCTATGCATACAACACATGCACAAATGTACCTACATATAACACATTATGCATCTGACCCACACATAAATATCCATACTTAACCAATTATACATATAACACATACGTAAACATACTTACACATAACAATTTATAAATGTACCTTACATGTAACCAATGGCAACGAGGAGTCTCAGCGTGCTTGTAGAAGCGTTATAGTTTAGGTTTTCAAAAAGACTCGACCTAGTTCTCTACAACCAAAGCTTTGGTACTACTCTGTAACACCCGCCCCGAGGGGCATCAGATTGCATAGCAGAAATTAGAAATTTGGTGTTACTAAATAGCATCCTTCACTACAATAATAGAAAACGAACCAAATAAGATGTTTTATCCAACATGTGTTCCATAATTATTCAGAGTTAAAATACGTTTAGGTCCCACAGAATCGTAACCACCGTCTATTACAACATTGAAAGACAAATGTTTTCAAATAAAAGACATTTTTTTAAACACAACATAATACATTATTTTTGAAAGACCGCTACGCCATCATTGCCTTCAGCCTTGATTACCTGGGATAAGACATGTTTAAAATGTCAACAATAAAGTTGAGTGAAATTCATAGAGTTTAAAATAATCAATAAGTAAAAACCTTTGAACACATTATTAGTTCTCGGGAAAACAAAGCAACAAATGCAATGTATAGTAACTTCTTTTTTTTCATGCAATAAGTTCATGACACTCAATGCTAACAAAACATATGGCATTTCATATGTTAAAGTGCCCCAAACAAGGTATTATTGTCATATACCTACTATTTTCTATGTACAAAATGTCCGTTGACAGGGTGTTCACCAACGGATTCAGACCTCGGACAGGGTTGTCAAACCCAATAGATCTATTTAATGCATTAGCGTTTACCTCAAAAGGCAATTAACGGTTCATGAAATAAGGGACTTCGACAATAGCTACTTATGCGGAAACAATCTCATAATCGGGTCCAGCATACCATAAAATCATATGTGTTGGATTTATAAAACGAACATGTATCCTCCTCATGGGTTTAAAAGCAATTAAAAGAATTTAATGCGAGGCTATGAACTCACCTTAAGCAAATGATCTAATCAATCAACTTCAATAAACGCAAGAAACTTCACGTCTAACCGTGACCTATATTATACATATATAGCGATACGTGACTAAAAGTATAATAAATCATATATTGCATACTTGCATACATACATATTAAAATTACGTATATACAATCATGTACTAAAATCTCCAAGTGCGACGCAAAATAATTCACCTTGATGCACATAACCATATTACAACATTTTCAATAAAGTTTCTATTTTTAGAAAGTTTGTCGAAAGTAAGGATAATATAATCCGAACTTCATATCTCGTTACAATTTAACTAACATTACTAGCCCTTTGCTTATTATAGACTTCATTCAAAATTTTACTCAGGTTTGACTTTCAAAAATCAAAGTTCGTAGTTGACTTTTTACCCCAAAATTTACACAAACTTAACTCGGTCGTAAAACGTTCGTTTTTAAGAGTTACAAGGCCTACCTTATATCAAAACAAACCTTAGAACATCCTTTACCATTATCAAAAGCCTAATTTAGATTTCAAAATTTTCTCAACACGCTATGACTAAGTCAAACTTTCTGGTCAACAAAAGTCAACCCAAAATCATACCAAAACTCATTTTTATCAAAATCTAACTATTCCAACATGTTTAACTAGCCTAAAAACATGTACCAAAACTATCAAACACATGTTCATACTTGAAACACTTCCAAATTGGTTTTGCACTTGAATCATCTAGCTACAATCATATACATGTAATAACATCTAATTAACCATACTAGAAATGTAATTAGAAGACTCACAAAGCTAGAACAAAGATCAAATATGGTTTCCCACTTTGGTTTGAAATCGGAAGAGCAACCAAACCAAACAAACAAAACTTTCTCAATCAACCAACACTAAAATAACAATAATCTAACCACTATGAACACTCCTTTATACATGAAATGACCAAGAATCAACCAAAAACCTAACTTCTAAAATACTTAGTGCATGTAAAGTTTCTTTAGTGGGAAATGTAGCTCTTGATACAAGGATTAATATGGTATAAATTGATTGTATTGCATGTAAAAAAAATCAATAGATTGGGTGTTTGTTTGAGGGCCGGTTGAAGAGAGGAGAGGATAAGAGAGATGGATGAATTTTGGTGAAAAGAGAATATGTATGTAATAAGGCCCTATTTATAGAATACAAGTTTAACCTTTTGGCAATTTGAGTCCTTCCATTCTCAGGCCCTTCCAAAACTAGTACAAAAGTGTTATTTCTTTTATTTAAAATCGGCCAATGACTCGGGTCACACCACGTTTTTAAATATTTTAAATCCGTCTCAATATTTTACTTTAAAACCTTTAATAATAGTTAAACCTCGTAAAACACGACCTTTAAACACGGTTTTCACAAAAGCTTGAGGAAATGACGAAAAATACAAAATTGACATAATCACGCTCTCGGAGCAATAATATTAATTTTTTTGACCTACTTAGACACTAAAAAAAACTCAACCACGGATTGATATCACCTTATCCAAGGAAATTTCCATCAACCTCATATAATATAAACGACTATAATTATCTACGTAACTAAAATAACTATCTTAGCTAGGGATAGACGTTGACCTAAAACTAGGGTTGTTACAGGTTGAAAGGGTGATTGTGGCATTTCTGTCTCTTCAAGAATCACATAATCTATCTAAGAGAGAAGAGAAGGCATGCAATGGGGCTAAGTAGAAGCATATAGGTGACATAAAGATCCATGGAATGTCATATAGAAAGCATAAATAATGACCAAGACAAGTTATACACGCACTAGAATAACCGAGATAAAGGTTAAGGGAGTATTACATAGCAATAATAATAGTACGTATGTCTAGCAATAATAGTTAGTAGGATGTAGAAATATCTCAAACAGTATCCGAATCATTACTTGAAGCTTCTACAAAGGATATGGAGATAACTGCTTGAAGATGAGTAGGATGAACCCAAGGTTGCATGGATGGATAGTATGATATGTATTTTGATTTTTATAGATGAGTATTAATTTTGACGAGGTGATCATATAGATGGTTTAGAATTATTCCATATGGCATTGGAGAGTTTGGTTGATTTTTAATCTTTTCAACTTGTTTGGTTAGAAAATAGGCAAAGTTGAAGGGAGTACTTGTTAGAATGCAATACATCATGTGACATGATGATGCAAGAAGAAAATTTGAGTCATTTTGTGTGCCAAAGGCGTTGTCTTGAATGATTTCATTCCAACTTATGTCATGATGAAGTTCTTTTTTGAGAATTTTGTTTGGAAAAATGGTTTGTCCAGTTGTTATGATTGATTGAATAATTTCTTTTGGTGTTGGAATGTGTGTTTTATAAGGTGTGTTTGACTCTTGATTAATTCTCAAAGAGTCGAGCGATGATTATTCAGAGTAAGAACATTCGCCTTCCCATGGAATGGAGAGAATTAAGGCAAATGACTCGAGTGAAAATTTAAATGTTCTTTTTAATGCCCCGAATGTTAAAAAGATATTTTGATTATCGTCTTTGGTGATTTCGATTGAAGAGTAGAATTCATGTAGGAATCTAGGGCAAATCCCTTCATGGAGTTCATACATTTTTAGAAGTTTGATAATTTGAAAAAGGATTTGAATATTATCATATTTAGTAGATTCAGGAGATACGAGACAACCTTCATGAATTGGCCTACATTCTAGGTTTCGAATGATGTGTTTTAAGATATTAGGAATATAGTTTTCATTTGAGATTGTGGGAACGTATGATTCAGTGTACCATAGTTCTTATTCCAAAGTCATTTCACCTAAAAACAGAAATGATAATTTTAGCGAGGTTCCTTTATTTAAAGAGATGTCTAGTGTGTGCCTATATGCGACAAATGTGGAGTAATGATTAACTCGACCTAAAAATAAAATCCTAAGAGTTAATCAAACCGCTCCTTAATTTGATATTGCTCATCCAATCATGTCAAAAAATACATATGAATGTGTGTAAAAACTTTTTTAAGTTGTATTAATAATGCATAACAACAATATTATTCTGTTCCTAACGTGAGTGATTTGAAAAATAAAATTGGGGTTTTAGTTCGAAATCAATTTTTTGACAAACTCACTAATGTATGCAAATCCTATGTCTACGAGAAGCATATTAGTTATACATTGTAACCTAGTAGTCCTAATTGTTCAAAATTGAAAGAAAAATGAAAAATCCCCAATTTCAATTTTTGTGTTCATCAAGAACCCTAGACTCAAATTGAAAGAAATTAGATGAAAGGACTTACAATTGATGATGTTGATGATGTTGATGATGTTAGGAAGGAATGTATGTGTTGATTTTATCTTTAATTAGTGTTTTAATGGTTGATTTTGAGTTTTGGGTTGTTATTGGTCGTGTTCCTCGCTGCATCATGGAGAGGGAGTGTTTATTTTTTATTTTTGCAAAATTTTAACTAAGTATAAATTTAGATGACTATTGTTGGCGGTCCCATATCGATAATGGGGCCGCCCAAAAATACTTTGGGGCCACTTAAGATATGGGGGGCGCCCTTAGCGAGGGATTTTGGGCTGAGTTTTGACAAAATTTTTACAAAGAAGAGTGACGTTTTAATTTGCATTTCGCGAATAAAAAATACTCAAAGTACTTCGGATGAAGTATTTAAGTTGTCACGACACGGATGGAACACTGACTAGAATCGAGACTAGAAGAAGGAGAAGCGGACTCATATGATTTATTGAATGTGGTCCATCATTCCTAAACCAAGACGTAGATAATTAAACGATTCACGTTTAAGGGGTATTGTAAGGATGTCGGCGATATTCTCGACGGAAGGTACTTTTTCGATTGATAAATGTCCTTTCTGGACATTATCATGAAGAAAGTGGTGACGTATTTCGATGTGTTTAGTAAGAGAATGTTGCACCGGGTTTTTGCTAAGGTCAATCGTGCCTTTATTGTCGCACATGATCGGGACGTCATCGAGTCGAACGTCATAGTCGATAATAGCTTGTTTCATCCAAAGTGCTTCTCGACATGCCTTTCTGGCCTTTACGTATTCAGATTCGGTAGTGGATATAGCAAGAGCGATTTGTTTCTTCAAAAACCAAGATGTCAAACAACATCCCACGAATGTACAAATACAGCTAATGCTCTTTTGGTCCACATAATCTCCCACGTGATCAGAGTCGGCATATACTATTATTTCTATGTTGGTCCCCCTAGGATACCATAATCCTAAGTGTGTAGTGCCTTTAATGTGCCGGAAGATACACTTAACTGCTTTAAGGTAAGAGATTTTGGGAGCCTCTTGGAAGTGGGCACAAAGGCAGACACTAAACATAATATCGAGCCTACTTGCCCTTAGGTATAATAAACTACCTATCATGCCTTGATACTTGGTACTATCTACCGACTCACACTTTTTGTCTTTCGTGAGTTTGGTAACAGAGGACATGGGGGTTTTCATTGGTTTAGATTCTTTTAAGCCAAATTTCTTAAGCATTTCTTTAATTAATTTAGATTAATTAAAGCAAATACCATCTTCTATTTGTTTTATTTGTAATCCAAGGAAGAAGTTAAGTTCACCCATCATGCTCATCTCAAACTCGTCATGCATGATTTTGGCAAATTCATCACACGTGTCTTGACAAGTCGAGCCAAATATAATGTCGTCAACATATATTTAAATGATGATGAGGTTTGAACTTTTCTTCTTATTAAAAAGAGTGTTATCTACCGTTCCCATTTTATATTCATGTCTAATAAGAAAAGATTTTAATCAATCATACCAAGATTTTGGTGCTTGTTTAATACCGTATAAAGCTTTCTTAAGTTTATAAACATGATCTGATTTTTCAAATTCAAGAATCTAGAGGTTGTGCCACATATACCTACTCATTGATAAAATCGTTCAGGAATGCACTTTTTACATCCATTTGGATTAGCTTACAATCTAAAGCACAACCATATGCTAATAGTATCCTAATTGACTCAAGTCTAGCAACTGGGGCATAAGTTTCATCATAATCGATGCCCTCTTGTTGATTATAGCCTTGAGCAACTAACCAAGCCTTGTTTTGAGAAATGATATCGTTCTCGTCTAACTTATTTCTAAACACCCACTAAGTTCCTATGATTTTCATATTCTTAGGTTGAGGAACTAACTCCTAAACGTCATTAGCAATGAATTGATTTAATTCTTCTTGCATAGAGACTATCCAACTTTCATCCGCTAAGGCTTCATTCACATTCTTAAGTTCTATAGTTGATATAAATAAAAGAAGTTACTTTGGTTTTGGGCTTGTGACCTAAGAGTTCTTTGGTTAAGGTTTCTTATGACATTTTCTAATCGATGGTTCCTAAATTCCTTAATATTGACTATTTTGTCAATTTCTAAAGTTTCATCCTCGATGTCATTTTCTAAGTTTTTCTTTTCGGTAACCTTAATTGCTTCTTCTTTATCTAAGTCATCATTCACCAAGGGTGATGTCTTAGAGGGTGGAGGAGTTTCATCAAATGTTACGTCGAGTGATTCTTTGATTTTCCTAGTGTGTTTATTAAGGATAATATAGTCTTTACTATTTTAGGAGTATCCTAAAAAGACACCTTCGTATGACTTTGGGTTAAACTTGGTAAGGTAGTCTTTGGTGGTTAAGATGAAGAACTTGATTCCAAACACTCTAAAGTAATCAAGAGTATGTTTTCTACCTTTCAAGAGTTCATAAGGTTTTTTTCCTAGGATGACTCTAATTAGGATTCGGTTAAGTATGTATGTTGAAGTTTGTATGGCGTTATACCAAAACTTTTATGGTAACGATTTCTTATTCAACATAGTTCTACTAATTTCTTGAAGTGTCCTATTTTCCTTTCAACCACGCCATTTGATTAAGGAGTGCGTGGAGCCGAGAAGTTATGTGTAATACCATTGGCATTACAAAATTCTCCAAATTGCACCTCATTATCAAATTCTCTACCGTGGTTGGTTCTTATTAACACTATTGTACATCCTATTGGTTTTGAATTTTCTTACTAAATATTTTAAATTGATCGAAGGCTTTGGTTTTGTCCTTAAGGAATCTAGTCTAAGTGTACCTAGAATAGTCATCTACTATGATTAAGGTGTAGCGGTTTCCTCTATAACTCAGTACGAAGAAAGGACTGAAGAGATCCATATGGAGAAGTTCTAAGTATCTAGTTGTTGAGATATTCTTAGCCTTGTGACTAGCGTAAGCTTGTTTTCCAATTTTGCAAGCATCACAGAAGTGTTGATCAAACTTAAGCTTAGGTAAGTTTCTAACTAATTCCTTAGATGCTATCGATTGAATAAGACACATATTTATGTAACCTAATCTCCTATGCCACAACGTGGAATTTTCATCAATCGTTGCTAGACAAATTTGGTCTTTAGGCTTATTTCCTAATTTCATCATATATAAGCCTTTCAACCTAATGCCTCTACCTATAACCTTACCATCCTTAGTGATTTCACTATCACATTCAGAGAAAGTTACTCTACTTTTATTATCACATATTTGTCCTTTACTTAACACGTTAAATCTTAAGTTATCTACATGTTCTACATTATCTGTTTTGAGAGAGTCATTCAAAATCATACCTTTGCCAATGATGTTACCGCGAAGATTGCTACCAAAAATGACATTACCTCCGTTGTATGCCTTGTAGCTTTAGAAGAGCTTTTGGTTACCCGTCATGTGTTTGGAGCATCCGTTGTCCTTTATCCACTCATCAGGTTCCAAGTCGACTCCAAGGCATATCTATTTATATAAGACATTACCTCAAACATTTGGTCCCCAATATCTCATGGGTCTAAAGTTTTGAGTGCTAAACATCCCTTGCATTTAATGCAATTGGTTGGGATGTGGGAATGGAAGACACATTTCCCATGGCATGTAACTTTGACGTTGGAAATTGTTCCAAGTTACAGGAAAGCCACGAGGTTGATTTTGTCGACCAACGTTTCTTTTTAGTTGCGGTGTCTTAGAACGAAGATAATTATTGATGACTCTTCAAGGTGGTGGAGTTTTTGTTTTAAAATTAGGTTTTGAAAATCCAACTCTGGTTTTTACAATGGCTTATAAAAGTGTTTAACTTCATTATCATAAGAAACGGGAACTTTGACATTGTTTACTATTATGTGTTTTGGTCTAGGACCCAAAATAGATTTTTGAAAAGATACACTTTTCTCAGATCCAGTTGTAGCTGCTGGTGGTGGTCCCATAATTGCTTTGAGGGCCGTCTGCATAATAAGGGGGCCGCCTATATTTACGGAACCTCCATTAGAGGACGCCTTTTTCTGAGCTTTTTCAAATTTTATTTCCTTAGTTCCACTAGATGATGCTTCAAATGAATTAAAACCTAAACCTAACTTATCACCGGTGGGTTTTTGATTACATAACATTTCATTTAAGTAATGTGTGCTCTTTTCAAACTTGGTTAGTTTAAGAGCTTCCTCTTTAAGCTTTTCATTTTCAATTTTAAGCATATGACATTTTACACATTTGAGATCAACTCCCTTGTTTTTTCTCCAGTGTAGACACTTTTTCCTTTAGAATACTAAGTTCTTTTTCTAAACTATTTCTAGTGGCTTTTAATCTTTTGTTTTTAGTGATTATCTTTAAACTCATTTTGAACAGTTTATCATATTCATTATCTAATACTAAATCATCTATTGACGAGTTCTCATCATTAAAGTAAGAGGATTCAGAACATACCTCACTTGATACTTGAGCTACGAGACACGTTTTGGTTTTGACCTTCTCATCATCTTCTTCGCCACTATCACTTTAAGAACCTCTGACAAAAGGTCTTTGGTTCTTGTCTTTCGATGGTTTTGGACATTCTTCAATAAGATGATTCGGGTCACCGCATCTAAAGAATTTTCTATTACTTTTACCACTCTTGTCATCACGGCTTCTTTGGAATGTCTTTTTGTTATTCCGAGGTTGTCTCACGAATCTACCTCTTCTCTTAAAGAACTTCTTGAAGTCTCTTACCGCCATGGTGTACTCTTCGTCTTCACTTCCGAAAGTCGAATACTCTTCATCACTAGATTCTTTCTTACATTTAAAGAAAGAGATTTCCTTTCAACGTTTGTTTTGACTATTTTGGAATCTTTCTTGATGATCATTTCGTGAACATGGAGGTTCCCGATGAGTTCATCAAGAGATAGTGACGTTAAGTCTTCCGACTCTTCAATCGTTGTAACCTTTGCTCTCCATTTAGGATGTAGATCCCTATGAAATTTCCTAACATAATTCTTGCTATAATAACCTTCATCAAGAGCTTTTAGACTAGTAATGATAGTATTAAATCTAGCAAAAGCACTATCTATAGTTTCGTCTTCAAAAATGCTGAATTGTTCATATTGTTGTACCAAAAGGTCGATCTTATTATCTTTAACTTGATTATTACCTTGATGGGTGATAAACAAAGTTTTCCAAATTTCTTTTGCCGTGTCACACATGAAAATTCTTACATATTCTTTTCATGGCAAAGCATTATAAATAACCATTTTAGCCTTGTTATTTTTCGCAAGTCTCTTTTTAAGATCGTCGGTTTGTTTATCAAAAGGGATAACCTCATCTAATTTTGTTAGGAATAAATCTTCACAAGTTAGTACTTCTAGTTCAAGAGGTTAGTATTGCTTAGATTATAACTAATAGTATTAACTGAGTTAATACTGCTAGTACAAGATTAATATTGTTCGTGATAGTTAGTACTGCCAAGAGAAAATTAATACCGCTAAGGGAAGTCAGAGATGTTAGAGATAAAGATTAATGCCAGAGATAAAGATTACTTGGAGATGAAGATTATAAGATATTTATAGAATAGATTGTATTAGAATATTCTATAAGTTTATGTTTATCTTTAGTATATGTTGTAAGCCGACTAGGACTCCTTAGTCTATAAAAGGAGGCTCTAGGGCATTAGTTAAGATATAAGTTTTCATAGTTGTTAAAGTCGATTAAATCTTCAAAGTTGTAAACCCTAGTACTAGTCAAGAGTACTCGTATTATTGATTTAATAATATTGGAGCGTTTGATTATATCTTTGTTCATTCATAATTAGTGTTTTATTCATAATACTTCTAGATATCAAGGTGTAGATTCCGCGTACACTTTATTATACATACAAGGTTTCTACAACAAGTTATTTTAGATTTATCCAAGGTAATTTTACCTTAGACAAGCTAAGGAATCGATCAAGGTTTGGGATCAACAAGTGGTATCAAAGCTTGTGCTTTGAGAAACTTTAATCTAGAAGTTATGGAATTTGAATCTGCACAGAGTAATACTACTGCTAAGCTACCCATACTCAAACTAGGTGAGTATGAGATGTGGGTGATAAGAATCAAGAAGTACTTCCAAGTATAAGACTATGTTCTATAGGAGTTCATAAAGAATGGTAACTCATGGGTGTATGTACCACAAACAGAACAAGAGAATGGTACTTCAGTTACAAGGATGTCAATACCTGCAACTGTTGAAGAAAAGACCAACAAGAAGAATGATGTGAAGGCTAGAAGCTTGCTACTCATGGCTCTTCCCAATGAACATCAACTTACTTTCAGTCAGTACAGTGATGCAAAAGAAATATTTGCTGCTATTGAAATACGATTTGGAGGTAATGAAGCCACTAAGAAAACTCAGAAGACACATTTGAAGCAACAATATGAAAATTTCAGTGCATCAAGTACAGAGTCACTTGACTTTATCTTTAATAGGGTCCAGAAGATTGTTAGTAGGCTTGCAATTTTAGGTGTGGTCATCACTTAAGAAGACTTAAATTCAAATTTTTTGAGAAGCTTGCCTCCTAAGTAGAATACTCCTATTGTAGTCTGGATGAATAAGGCTGATATTGAAACAATGAGCATTGATGATTTGTATAACAACTTCAAAATTGTTGAACAAGATGTTAAGAAATCTATTGGTGCAAGTAGTGGTGCTCAAAACATGGCCTTTATGACTGCTCTAGGCTCTAGCAGTACTAATGATATTAATACTGCTAATCCTACTTATGAAGTTAGTATTGTTAGCCCTAATGTTAATACTGCTAGTCCTCAAGTTAGTACTGCTAACTTCAGTGATAATGTTGTGTATGCTTTCATGCTTGAGAATCCCAATGGTTCTAATCTCCTACAGCAGGACTTAGAGCAAATTCATGAAGATGATCTAGAAGCAATGGATTTGAAGTGGCAGCTCTCTCTACTAAGTATGAGGGCAAAGAGGTACTTTCAAAGGACATGAAATAAAATTTTCATTAATGCTAATGATACTGCTGGGTATGATAAGTCCAAGGTAGAGTGTTTCAACTATCACAAGAGGGACACTTTGCCAGGGAATGTAGAGCATCAAGGAACCAAGAAAGTCGGTTTAGAAATCAAGATAACACTAGGAAGCAAGGAAACAATGAAGACACATCTTCAAAGGAAATGTTGGCTATAGATGGTGTTGGTTTTGACTAGAGTGATATGGCAGAAGAACAGGTTCAGACAAACATGGCTCTAATGGCATTTTCAGACTTTGAGGTATACAATGATAAAACTTGCTCTAAAACTTATCTGAAAAACTATGAAACTCTTAAAAAACAGTGTGATGATTTAATTGTTAAGCTTAATCAAACTGAATTTATAGTAGCTGCTTATAAAAGAGGTTTAGCAACTGTAAAGAACAGACTCGTCACAATATAGAAAGAATGAGGATCTTTTTATTAAAGAGTTGCCAGTTCTTAAAAGGGAAGTAGCTAGCAAAGACATGAAATAAATGTTCTTAAAAGTGAGTTTGAAAAAGTTAAGCAAGAAAAAAAGGGCATTGAATTTAAAATTGAGAAATTTGATAATGCCTCAAAGAGCCTAGACAAGTTGTTAGGGAGTCAGATTACTGACAAAAGTAAAAAGGGTTTGGTGTATAATGTTTGTTTTCCCTTTCCCCACCCATCCTTTAATCTATATATCGACCAAAAACCATGAATTTTTCTTATTCTGTCCTTGATGAATATCAGGACCTTGGAATTCATAAGTTTATTGGGTTCTAAGGATAGTAAGCCCCCCTAAAAGATTCTAACATTGTTTTGTGATACAAAAATTAGTTGATTCGGAAGGAAAATTCTGAATGAACTCTTTGTAAAAGAACAAGTATCAGAAGACACAAGCTCCACTTAATGTTGATAAAGAAATTGTTTTACTTGTTGATAAAAAGATAGAGTTCATCAAACCTAAAAATCATGAAAAACCAGTTAAAAAGTCATTTAGGTGTGCTAAGATGTATAGATCACAAAGTTCTAGGGGGAATCAAAGAAATTGGAATGGACAGAAGTCCAAACAACTAGGAAGTGATTTTGTGATGTATAACAAAACTTGTTTCATTTGTGGGAGTTTTGACCATGTGCAGATTAACTGTAATTACCATCAAAGGGAAAGGATGGTATCTAGGAATAATTACAATAGGTTGGATTATGACTATTATGCCAAAACCACACACCCTAGTACACACAGGAATATGACTCCAAGAGTAGTTTTACTAAAAACTGGCCCCACACCTACTTAATACTTTAGGCCTGTTAATACTTGCACAAACACCCAAACAGGCATTTCATGAGTGGCTAAATCAATGTCATATTTTTTTAAACAAGCACAATCAACTGATCAGAGGTTATTTTATAAGAAAATAGCATTAACTAGCAGATATGATAATACTGCCATGAGATACTATCATACTGAAAGGCCTAGAGCAGTTAATACTGCTAGGTCATGTACATCACCAGTTAATGTTGTTAGGGCAAAAAGGGTAAATGCTGTTAAGACCTCAGCATGTTGGGGTTAGAGACCTACCAGACCTAATAGTGCATCACTTGTTTTTAAAAGACACAACTACATTGATGCACGAGGCAGATCCAAGTCAGTAATGGCTTGGGTCCCCAAAGAAAACTAATTTCCTTATTTTTATGTGCAGGGCAAGCCACAACAAGATGATACAGGATTTATTAACAGTGGATGCTTAAGGCACATGAATGAGAACATAGCTTATCTCTCAGATTTCAAGGAATTTGATAGAGGTTATGTTACATTTGGGGGAGGAGCACATGGTGGTAGAATTTCTAGTAAAGAAACACTTAAAACTGATAGCCTTGATTTTGAACATGTATACTTTGTCAATGAGTTAAATTTCAACCTTTTTAGTGTCTCACAGATATGTGACAAAAAGAACTATGTCCTTTTTACTGACACTGAATGCCTTGTCCTATCTCCTAATTTAATTTCCTAATTAAAGTCATATACTCTTAAAATCCTAGGAAAAACAACATGTTCTTTGTTGATATGAAAACATTGTTCTAAAGAGAGTTAACCTGTCTTGTTTGTAAGGCTACATTAGATTAACTCAATGCTCCTGGCATAGGAGAGGCTTGGCATATAATTTTTAAGAACATAAATAAGCTGTAAGGATAATCTTGTAAGAGGTTTGCCTACAAAACGTTTTGAAAATGACCAAACCTGTGTTTCTTGTCTTAAAGGGAAGCAACACAAAGCTTCTTGTAAGTCCAAGGTTCTGAATCCAATTACTAAGCCTTTGTTTATGCTTTATATGGATTTGTTTGGTCTAACCTTTGTGAGTAGTTTAATGCATAAGATGTATTGCTTAGAAGTTCACTGATGATTATAGTAGGTTATTTGGGTTTTTCTTTTTAGACAACTAAGATGGAAACAGTGAGATTCTCAAGAACTTTATCAAAGATATAGAAAACCTAGTATATAGAGAAATGAAATAATCAGAAGGATAAATGGAATAGAATTTAAGAATAAAGTTATAGATGCTTTTTGCAGAGAAAAAGGTAATAAGAGGGAATATAGTGTAGCAGGACTCCTCAGAGCATATGGTGTAGTTGAGGAGGAGGGAATAGGACACTAATTAAGGCTGCTAGAACCATGTTAGCTGACTCTAAGTTACCTACCACATTTTGGGCTGAAGCAGTTAGTACTGCTTGCTATGTACAAAATAGGGTCTTAGTAGTCAAGCCTCATAACAAGACACCTTATGAACTTTTTAGAGGTTTTAAACATATAGGTGGGGGGGTAAAGAAAAAAAACAGCTCAAAGTTTAGTAACCATATGGATGTCATGTTTACCATTCTAATACTTTAGACATTTAGAGCTAAGTTTGACGGCAAGAAGAGATAAGGTTTCTTTGTTGGATATTCCTTGAGTAGTAAAGCTTTTAGGGTATACAACACAAGAACCAGGAGGGTAGAAGAAAACTTGCATATTAGGTTTTTAGAGAATAAACCTATGATAGAAGGGAATGGTCCAAAGTGGCTGTTTGGCATTGATTCTCTAACCCAATCTATGAATTATGTACCAGTAGCTGCAGGTACAATCTCAAATGAATCTGTAGGTACACAAGGAGAACTTAATGCAGGTACATCTACTCAAAAAGAAGAAATCAATCAAGATTGAATTGTGATGCCAATTTGGAAAGATGCTTCATTCTTTGATTTACCTTCCAAAGATGTTGGTAATGGTGAACCAAAATCTGCTACTGATGATCAAAAGCAGGTTGAAGATGGTCCACATAATGAGAATGATGAAAAAGATAAGTCTAAAGATGATAGCAGCCCTAAGGAAGTTAATGCTGCCGGACAACATGTTAATCATGTCTAGTCCTGAGTTAATATTGGTCGTTTTAAACTTAATACTGTTGATCCATTAGTGAATACTGCCAGTTCATATGATCCAGATAACCCTAAAGACATGTTCAAATTGGGAACTAGTCATACACTTGAGGCCACTCATGTTGAGTTCTTCAGTGATGAAGATGAACTAGAAGTTGATTTGGGGAACATCACTAATTCCTATACAGTTCCAACCACTCCTAATACAAGAATCCATAAAGAACAACCTAAAAAAAATGTGATTAGTGGATGTGAAGTCCTCTATGCATAACGAAGAGAATGACAAATCTAACTTAGACAAGGGTTTCTCAGTGCTGTATATGAAACATAAAACACATGATACCCTGAATACCTTGTTTATATGTTGTTCTTATCACAATTGAAACTCACAAGCATTGCTTAAAGCTCAATCAGATTTATCTTGGGTGGAAGCAATGCAAGAAAGAACTTCTGTCAATCAGCTCCAACAGGTTTGAAACTTGTGGAATTTGCCTAATAGAAGAGGCTATTGAAAAACAAAAAAATGGGTCTTCAAAATAAGAAAGATTAAAGAGGGATTGTGATTATGAATAAAGCAAAGGTTATGGTTACACAGGGTCCCCATAGACAGAGAAGAGGTATAGACTATGAAGAATTTTTGCACATGGTGGCAAGAATTAGGCAATAAGATTATTTATAGCCTATGCTTCTTTTATGGTTTCTGTATATCAAATGGATTTAAGAGTGCATTCTTATAATGGAACCATTGAGGAAGAGGTTATGTTAATCAACCACCATGATTTAAAGATCCTTCCATCCAGACAAAGTTTACAAGGTGGTCAAGGCACTTTATGGGTTGCATCAATCACCAAGAGCATGGTATGAAACCTTGGCTAACTATTGTTGGGCAATGGGTTTAAAAGAGGGAAGATAGATCGAACATTATTTATCAAGGAAAAGGCAAAAAGGAGATATTTTCTTGTACATGTCTATGTTGAAAGACAATATATTTTGGCTCAACAACAAGGAGCTGTGTACTTCATTTGAGAAGCCTATGAAGGATAAGTTTCAGATGAGTTCTATGGGAGAACTTACTTTCTTCTTAGGATTACAGGTAACACAGAAGGAAAATGAAATATTTATCAGTCAGGATAAATATGTAGCTAAGATTTTGAAGAAATTCAACTACACAGATGTGGAAGTCCTGCTTTCTACTACTAGTATTGATTTGGAAAAACCTTTAGTAAAAGATGGAATGCTAATAATGTTTGATGTACAGCTCTATATGATCTATGATTTGTTTCTTTATGTATCTGCATACATCTAGGCCCATGATATGTATGTTTACATTGTGTGCATGTGCCAGATTCTAAGTTACACCAAAGACATCCTATCTCTTAGAAATCAAGAGAATTTTTAGATATCTGAAAGGCAAACCAACATTAGGGGTTTGGTATTCTAGGGATTCTATATTTGAACTAGTTGCTTATACTAATAGTGACTATGCTGGAGCAACTCAAGATAGGAAGTCTACAACTGAGGTTGTCAGTTTTTAGAAAATAGGTTGATATCATGGCAGTGTAAGAAGCAAACTATGGTTGCCACCTCCAACAACTGAAGCTGAAGTATGTGTGGCTGCTGCTAGTTGCTATTGACCAAGTACTCTGGATTCAAAATCAATTGCTGGATTATGGGTATAATTTCATGAATATTGTCATTAATATTGACAATAACAGTACTATCTGCATTATTGAAAATCCTGTTCAACATTCTAAAACAAAACATATAAAGATTAGGCATCATTTTTAAAAGATTGCAATGCTAAAAAGTTAATACAAATGGTTAAAATTCATATAGATCAAAATGTTGCAGATCTTCTTACAAAAGGTTTTGATGCTGGAAGGTTTTAGTACTTGGTCTCAAGTATTGGAATGCTTAATCTTTAATGTCTACATCTCTTTATGACTTTGTAACGGTTTTGTAAAGGATTAGTACTGTTAGTCTTGTCAATTAGTATTGCTAAGTATAATTAGTACTGCTAGTTATACTTAAGATTGCTTGTTAAAACTGTTAGTCATAATTAATACTGTCAAGAAGAAAATACTTTGGATTATGTATTTTTGGCTTTGGACTAACACTTGCAGGCTAAGCATATTGAGTACCTAATGTTGAAAACTTCACCTCTGAAGTATAGTTTAAGGGGAGGATAATTATGTCAATATGCAGTCAAGCATGGATGAAAGAACATGTATCATCAAACAAAAGTGTGTTACAAAGAATAAAAAAAAATATAGGCATGTCAAAAGAGGTCAGTATACCAAGATACCTCAGTCTAATAGTCCCCCTGTAAAGGTTGGTGATGAGGTTATCCATAAGGAGTTGGGTGACAGACTGGAAAGGGTTGTCACTACTGCTTCTAGCTTAGAAGCAGAGCAGGACAGTGGTAACATCAATAGGACCCAATCCAAAGAAACACTTAATGATCCCAATTCTTTAGGAACTGGTTCAGGTAGTGGTCCTAGGTGCTAAGTTACCATATTGGGGTTGCAGATGCTCAAACTTAGTTTGAGGCTGCATTTAAACAGTCTAATGATCCACCTATCTCAAGAGTTAATACACTTAGAAGTGGAAAGGACAGTAGAAACTATGTAAATTTATGCACATTGTACAAAACTATCTGAATTGGTGAGAAAAAGAATAGAGAGATTTAGTGAGCTGAAAAACAGAAAGAGATTTGTGTGATAAAAACAGAAAGAGATTTGTGTGATAAAAACAGAAATAGTGAATTGGTGAGCAAAAAGAATTGAGAGATAATGTGAGCAAAAAACATAAAGAGAGATCGAGAGAAATCAAATATGGTGATTGGAAATGCATTTTGATTGAAATTTATGTTAAAACTGTTGTACAGTTCCCCACTCAAAGTTATTACTGTTTGGCATTACTTTAGTACTGCTGTAGCATGTACTTAGTAACTGATGGACCTGATGTTAGTACAGATGGGCTAACAGTTAGTACAGTTTAGTCAAATCTTAGTAACTGTTTGTAACCATTAATATTGTTTGAGGCATAACAGAATTTTCTAAATTATTTTATAGCCGTTGAGATATTTCCACCTACAACTTCGCTTATAGGGGTCTATAATTTGGATATTTCTTGATTTTTTTGTCTCTTATAAGATTTCTTTGAGAAAAAGATTCAATCTTATTTAGACGGTTAAAGCAAAACCTTAAGTACTTCATATAATATCTCAATTAACTTTACCAAAACCTAATATTCTCATTCACGATCATAAACCCATAACCCTTATCTCAATTCACTCACTAATGGCTCCTTTGGAATTCAGTGATACTCATAACATGGTTGCCTATTTACAGAAGACAGAAGGAAGTGACGGTTTTCATCAGATAATTGATTTTCTCACTACAAGTCACATCAAGTATGCTCTCATAGAAAATCCAATCATCTATGTCTCACTCATACATCAATTTTAGGAAACTGCTTCTGCAAGCACACCTGTGAATGGAGAAATGGAAATAATTTCTACTATTGATGGGAAGGTTAAGACTGTTAATGAAGCATCAATAAGGAGACATCTCAAGTTGGAAGATGGTGATGGTATTAGTTCACTACCTAATACTGAAATTTTTAAGCAACTTGCTCTTATGGGGTATGCTTCGGATTATGACAAGTTGACCTTCCAAAAGGATCACTTTTCCCTCAATGGAAATTCTTAATACATACTATTCTCCATTGCTTAATTCCTAAGAAAACTTCTTGGGAACAGTTTAGTAGTAATATAGCAACTACTATTATTTGCTTGGCAACAAATAGGACTTTCAACTTTACTATGATGATTTTTGAAGGTATGCTGAAAAACTTAGATAGTAAGTCTAAATTTTTGATGTATCCAAGATTTATTCAAATCTTTTTGAACAAGCACAAAAGACATCTTTGTTGGGTTTAATCTTGATGGGTTACGGATCAGCGGGTACGGGTCAGTATGTGGGGCCCAGTTATGTTGAATAAAAGAGTTGATACAGTCCATGTATGACCGAGTATTATAGAAGACCAAGTAATAGTCTTTTAGTTAGTTGGTTCCTGTTTAGTAGGAATAGTAGTGGTGCACGTTTATGTGTTTAGTTTTAGTATAAATAGAATAGTGTGTAGCAGGTTGTAACTTGTATTCAGTTTCCTTCCAATAGATAATTACAAAGCATTGAAACCTATCTGCTTTTTGATATGGTGTTTGAGGCATGGTTTCAGGTGGGGAAGGGGCTGATATACAACATGGTTACAAAGCTTAGTTTGATTAAACCGTCGAGTTGAGACTTATGACTTATACCTGTGTGGGCGTAGCAAGAAAGAAAGATATGATTGCCTTTTGTGTAATCACGTAGCAAAAGACGAAACCAAGCATCAAGTGTTGATCACAGCGGGTGACGAGAAGAAAGAAACTGAAAGATAGCAAGGTGGAAAGTAGCAAGAACGAGAAAGAAAGAAAGAAAATAAGTGATGAGTAGCAAGAAAGAAAGCAACATGTTATCACATGTTAGCAACAAGAAATCACAGTAAGTTAGTAAGCAAGAAATAATCGATAAACAAGAATCGATAAGCAAGAAGCAAGAACGAAATTAACACCGGTATTTTAGCAATAAATCAATACCATTTTGGAACTCGAAAGTAAGAGAAAGAACAAAGTTTTTTGAAACTTTGAAGAGTATGTGCTAGATAGCAAGCAAGCATCAAGAGAAGAAAGAATGACCGTGGCAGGAAAGTGAGTTCCGACGTGAGACCGAGAAGACCGATGAGCCGCAAAAGACCGGCGGCTAATCCTAGACCGACACAGGTGACCATAGACCGAAGGCTCATCTGAGAAAGATTAGACCGAGACTGAAGGAGACAATCATGACCGGCGGGTTGTCTAGACCGAAGCTTTAAAAGCTAAAGACCGAACTGTTGAATCAAATGACCGAAGATTCACAGGAAGACCGAACAAAGTTGATCAACGTGAAGGTGATCACAAAAAGCAAGAGCAAGGTTTTCCTTTGTATGTATGTTGGAGAAGCAAAGTACAAAGAGACCGATCAAGTAAGTGTCCAAGACCTTTTCGTGATTTATGATCGCAGAAACTCAAGACAAGAAAGCATCAAGATTACGGGGGTGAATGTTGGGTTTAATCTTGATGGGTCACGGATCAGCGGGTACGGGTCAGTATGTGGGGCCCAGTTATGTTGAATAAAAGAGTTGATATAGTCCATGTATGATCGAGTATTATGGAAGACCAAGTAATAGTCTTTTAGTTAGTTGGTTCCTGTTTAGTAGGAATAGTAGTGGTGCACGTTTATGTGTTTAGTTTTAGTATAAATAGTATAGTGTGTACAGTGTGTAACTTTGATTCAGTTTCCTTCAATTAATATTACAAAGCATTAAAACCCATCTTGCGTTTTGAATGGGTGGTTTGAGCATTGGTTCGGGGGTGGGAAGGGGCTGATTTCAACATCTTCTCCCTTACAACAAGAACTTATGTGCTCCATCCCTAACACTAAAACTATTCAGTCAACATGATGAAGGGTTTTCCAAGGGTTATACAGGGGTAGTCATATCTACTATTTCCAACATGCTTGTTTAATGTTTCAATCAGCCAAGGTGAAGGATCAACAGTCCCATTGAGTCTTAATCCCGACACCTACCGTGCTCCATCCCCACCTCTCAACACCAACTACACAAACATTCTATGCAAAACACACATGATGCCAGAAGAGCCTGCTACCACGCCCCATGATTCATCTCACCAAGGTATCAATCACTTGGAAATTGAAGAAGGCAAGTTTGATAACTTAATGAATGAAGGTTTCTATGTACCACATTATCCAATGAAAGTGGAGGATTTGCAATCTGACTTAAAGCAATAAAACTACACTATGGTGCTGCTTACACTAAGCTTATCATGAGAGTGAAGAAGTTGGAACACAAAGTCAAGTCAAGCCAACCTAGAAGAAGGGCAAGAGTAGTTATATCTGATACTGAAAAAGATTTGGAGAATCCTTCCAAACAAGGGAGGAAAATTGCTGAGATTGATAAAAAATCCCTCTATTTCATTGGTACAAGATGCAGGAACTTCCATAATTCAAGAAGAGTCAGAATTCCAGGAGAATGACTAGTGCTGATATGAGATACTTTTTAGATCAAAAAGAGCCTACTAGAACTAGTGTGAAGATCTTGTTAGTGGTGAAAATTGTAAAATGAAATTAGTACCGATACCGTACCATTTAGGTACTAAGCTGTCAATCCTGAAGTTAGTACTAAGCTGTCCATCTTAAGTACTGCTGATGTGTTTGAGGATGAAATGATGACCATTGCTGAATCATTAGTTGCTATAAGGAGAACCAGAACAAGAACAACATCAGTGGTTATTCATGATCCAGAGCCAAGAAGAACAGTTCCAGAACCAACATCACAATCACACTCATCTTACAAAGACAAGGGAAAAGAAAAGATGATAGAACCAGATGAACCAGTGAAAATCAAAAGAATAGATCAAAGTTGTAACATTTCTCATTTTCAGGTTATTTACAACTTTAATAAATCTGTTATTTATTTTTTAGAGTCTTCGCGTTCGCTTATAATTATTAACTTATGTTAATTCGCGGTAAACTAAAAAGCAACGTTCAATGTAAACAGAGGACATCAAACAAATGAAAGTTTACATCAAGCAAGTGGATATAAGATTAATAGGAGTATAATTTATAACTTGTCCATAATTATTTTTGTTGGTTACGTAAAACGCTTACGTTTCGCAATAAATTACATTCGGTCGTACCCGGAAGCACCTTTACCCATCTACACTCAAACAAATACCCACATTTATACCCAATACTCAAAATTTAATTATTTTGCCTTCTTATATCATCTTAAAACCGGACATAGGCTTTTACCCATGAAATAAATCATTTAATCCCTATTAAATCTTTCCTACAACTTGTAAACCTTACATAATTGTACCTAAGCACATGCTTCTAGTAATTGTCTAATCCTTGTACCCCCCCCCCTCCTTAAACATGGCCTCCTCCTAGGGAGGAGGAGAGCTCTTGCAACATGTCCTTTAAACCATCTACACTTCCATGGTTTCACTTAGGTAGTTTATGGTTTTCTCTATGCTATATAAAGAAAGCCCTAGGTCCATAATCACACTCTTACACTCCATACAAGCAAAATCAACCAAGAACTCTCTCCCTTGAACCTCAAAACCCACGGCATACATATAGGTTTTAGGGTTTCATTTTAATTTTGCAACCAAGGCAATCCAAGCATTCAAGTGTTCATTCTAAGGTTACCTAAGGCTACTCAAGGTGTTGGCAAGCTTGGATTCGGGTTTAACAAGGGAAATTATAAGAACAACATAATTAGGGTTTCTTGATTAGAGGTTTTGTTTTTAAAGGCTTGATTGGGGTTTACATCTTGTGTTCATCATCCCACTTGACTTCTATAAGGTCTATTTAAAGTTTTCAATGTTCATTCATTTATTTTCTATGTATACCTACGTGTTTGTAATAAGTTAATCCCACCCTAACCAGGGAATGTAGAGCATCAAGGAACCAAGAAAGTCGGTTTAGAAATCAAGATAACACTAGGAAGCAAGGAAACAATGAAGACACATCTTCAAAGGAAATGTTGGCTATAGATGGTGTTGGTTTTGACTAGAGTGATATCGCAGAAGAACAGGTTCAGACAAACATGGCTCTAATGGCATTTTCAGACTCTAAGGTATACAATGATACATCTTGCACTAAAACTTGTTTGAAAAACTATGAAACTCTTAAGAAATAGTGTGATGATTTAATTGTTAAGCTTAATCAAACTGAATTTAAAGCAGCAACTTATAAAAGAGGTTTAGCAACTGTAGAAGAACAACTTGTCACATATAGAAAGAATGAGGTTCTTTTTAGTGAAGAAGTTGCGGTTATTAAAAGAGATGTAACTTGCAAAGACTATGAAATAAGTGTACTTAAAAGTGAGTTTGAAAAGGTTAAGCAAGAAAAAGAGGGTATTGAATTTAAAATTGAGAAATTTAATAGTGCCTCAAAGAGCCTAGACAAGTTGTTAGGGAGTCAAATAACTAACAAAAGCAAAAAGGGATTGGGGTATCATGCTGTCCCACCACCCCATCCTTTAATCTATAATGCACCTACAAAACTTGATTTGTCTTATTCTGGTCTTTATGAATTCAAAGAACCTGAATTTAAAGGTTGTGGTCCTAGGGATAGTAAACTAGAGTCTAACATTGTTTGTGATAGCAACTCAGATGATTCTAAGGAAAATTTTGATGACTCTTTGGTAAAAGAACAAGTATCAGAAGATACAAGTAGCTTTGTTGAGTCTCCACTTAATGGTAATAAAGAAACTGTTTTTCCTACTGATAAGAAGATAGAGTTTGTCAAACCTAAAAATCATGAAAACCCAGTAAAAAATTCAGTTAGGTATACTGAGATGTATAGAGCATAATGTCCTAGGGGGAATTAAAGAAACTGGAATGGACAGAAGTCCAATCAACTAGGGAGTGATTTTGTGATGTATAACAAAGCTTGTTTTGTTTGTGGGAGTTTTGATCATGTGCAGATTAATTGTAATTACCATCAAAGAAAAAGGATGTTATCTGGAAATAATTACAATAGGGTGGATTATAACTATTATGCCAAAACCACTCACCCTAGTGCTCTCAAGAATATGAGTCCAAGAGCAGTTTTGCTGAAAACTGGCCTCAGACCACTTAATTCTGTTAGGCATGTTTATACTGCTCACTCCAAACCAACAGTTCATAGTGCTAGATCAATGACACAATTTTCTAAACAAGCATAATCAACTGTTCAAAGGCCCTTTTATAAGAAAACAACATTAACTAACAGATATTTTCATCAAAAGGTTAATACCATGGGAAACTATTACACTACCAGGCCTAGAGTAGTTAATACTGCTAGGCCACCTACGGTAACAGTTAATACTGTTAGGGCAAAAAGGGTCAATGCTGTTAAGACCTCATCATGTTGGGTTTGGAGACCTACCAGACCTAATGGTGCATCACTTGTTTTAAAGAGACAGTTGGGCATATAATGGAGAGTGATGATATAGAAGTAGTGGATTTTAGTACTACTAGTCCTCAAAGTCATGATGATGAAGTAACTCTTGCTAAAACATTGGTGAATATCAAAATGAGTGCAACAAAAGATAAAGGTAAAGCTATTATGCAAGAGTTTGAGCCTCTAAAGAAAATCATGAAGAAAGAGATGATACAAATAGGTCATGATGGAGAATTAGCTCAGAAGCTACATGCTGAAGAATTAGCAAAGGATATAGCAAGATAAGAACAAGAAAAATATGATCTTGAAAAAGCCTTGGAATTGCAAAAGCAGTTGGATGAAAGGGAAAAAGTTGTAGCTAAATCTCAAGCTCATGATATTGATTAGAGAGATCCTGCTGTGCTAAGATATCATGCAGTTCAGAATAGATCTTTCTCTATAGCTGAAGTAAGGAAGAATATGTGTATATATTTAAAGAATCAGGGAGGATACAAGAAGAGTCATTTCAAGGGAATGAGATATGAAGATACTAGACCTATATTTGAAAGAGTATGAGATCAAAATCATGCTTTTGTACCTAAGGATTCTGAGATTGAAAAGGAAGTTATGAAGAGATTATGATTTGATCTTCAACAAGAATCTTCAAAACAAGTTGAAGAAGAGATAGTTCAGCAAGATGATGTTATAGTTGAACAAGTTGTGAAAGAAAGTTCTAGGAAAGCTAAAGGAAGACTGAAAAGAAAGACTTCAAAAGCTAGAAAAGACAAGGACAAAGGATAGAAGAACCAGGATGATCTAGAAAAACTTACACTTATGGAGTATGTGGAAGTTATTTATGATTCTAAAGAAGTAATTAGTGTGATCCCATTGGTAGTTAAATCTCCAATAGTTAGTAAGAAATCTTATTGCAAAGGAGATGTGGGATACTATGAGATATACCGGGCAGATGGAAGTTACAAGACTTATATATTCTTCAGGGACATTCTAAATGATTTTGATAGAGAAGATTTGATTGTGTTGTACAAAATTTTTAATGAGAAGTATACATCTACAAGACTAGATTTTGATGATCTAATGCTATGGGGATACATGAAGATTATGTTTGAACCAAATAATGATGATGCAGTCTGGAAAAATCATCACAGTCAAGAGTTAATTGAATGGAAACTCTATGATTCTTGTGGGGTTCACTCTTTGATGCTAGGAGAAGTAAGCATTCATATTCTAGTTGAGAAGAAGTATCCACTTCCACAGGATACACTTACAAGAATGCTTCAATGGAAACTTCATGTGAATTATGATGTCACTAAGATGGCATATAAGCTTTTAAGATTTATCAGGTCTCAACTTAATCAATGAAGATAGTGTGTTTGGAAGCATCCTCAGCAGAGTAGACTAGAAGATTTAATTCAGAAGAAACTTGAGATTTGAGGGTAAATTACAAGTTTAAAGGAGGATTGTTAGGAATAAATATTTACAAGTTAGTACTTCTAGTTCAATAGGTCAGTATTTCTTAGATTATAACTAATAGTATTAACTGAGTTAATACTGCTAGCACAAGATTAATACTGTTCGTGATAGTTAGTACTGCCAAGAGAAAATTAATACTACTAAGGGAAGTCAGAGATGTCAGAGATAAAGATTAATGCCAGAGATAAAGATTACTTGGAGATGAAGATTAGAAGATATTTATAGAATAGATTGTATTAGAATATTCTATAAGTTTATGTTTATCTTTAGTATATGTTGTAAGCCGACTAGGACTCCTTAGTCTATAAAAGGAGGCTCTAAGGCATTAGTTGAGATATAAGTTTTCATAGTTGTTAAAGTCAATTAAAGCTTCAAGGTTGTAAACCCTAGTACTAGTCAAGAGTACTCGTATTATTGATCTAATAATATTAGAGCATTTGGTTATATCTTTGTTCATTCACAATTACTGTTTCATTCATAATACTTCTAGATATTAAGGTGTAGATTCCGCATACACTTTAGTATACATACAAGGTTTCTACAACAAGTTATTTTGGATTTATCCAAGGTAATTTAACCTTAGACAAGCTAAGGAATCGATCAAGGTTTGGGATCAACAAATTTGGTTTCCAGATTTTGTATAATAGGTTGAAAATCACCGTTTGTAATAGCATGCCAAAGATCTAGATCTTTTGATTTAACATATGTCTCGAATCTATTCAAAAAGTGATGGTCTTTGCATGGATTGCCCTTCTAGATATTTTCTAGAATCAATAGATCGATCCAAGCTTTAAAATACAATATATTTTAAAAATCTTAGAGTGAGCTTGGCTTCTGACACCAATTGTGGAAACTAAAAGGGGGGTTGAAAAGTTTATAGATTCATTTTGCGTTTTAAAATTTTGCTTTAGAAATACTTAGATTCGAGTAGTATGTTCAACTAATCAACAATATGAATCAACAAAGTATATATCTAAACTAATGGTAAATAATAATCATAACAATATAAATAGAAGAGAGAAGGAACAATCAAACCAAGACACCAAGATTTATAGTGGTTTGGCTACGAAGCTCTTCTTCGCCTTACTCTACTCCCCGAGTATCCTACTCGAGATTTTACTATGTCAACAAGCTCCCTTCTGGCGTAGAAAACCATTTACACATTGCTTACGTTATTTTTTAGAAACTAAGCTAAATGTCGAGTCATAATCTTAGCTAGAACCAATCGACCACTTCACAATCACTATACACTCACAAGATCTACAATATCGGATATACACACAATCCGAATTACACAATTACAAAATAATTACAATAGAGATTTGATACTTAGAAGAAGAGAGGAGAGATCACTAAATAACAATTCGTTTCTTGGCGAATATGAATGTTCTTCTCTTGCACTTGAATAAGAAAGGAGATATGAGAAGAAGAGATTAGATCACTTGAAATAAGATATAAGAATGTTAGTGATCAAGAGATTTAGAGAGATACAAAAGATTTTTAGAGAGAGAAAGTTATCTAAAAATTTCGTGAAAAGAGGTCTAATTTTTTGCTAGGAATGGAGTAGTATTTATAGGCAAGAAAACCCAACGGTCACTAGGGGCGATCCTAGCGGTCCCATATATATCTGATGGCCGTCAGGCCTATAAAGGGGCCGCCCAGTAGACTACGCTCCTGTTTTTTGTCTGTTTTGGGAATGTTGTATCTGGTATGGAAGCTTCCATTTTGGGGGGAAAACCAGATTCAAATTTTATTATTTAAATAAAGCATTTTAATTTATCAAAAAATATTTATGTATTTTTATTTTGTAAAAATACTTTTGTGAAAATGTAATTGTTAAGAAAAAAAATACTTTCTTGATCACTAATCATGCTTAATGATTTGTTTGTTAATACCTTAAGTGATTAATCTTAGAAATGAAATTTTACGATTAAGAATTTGTAAACGTTTATTTTTATTGTAAACATTTTTACATTTTATTATTATCAAAACGTTGAGAGGTTCAAAAGGATAAATAACGTTTTTAGACATTATTTGTATTAACACCAATTATATTTTTACTACAAGTTTCATTCACGTACTTCATAGCACTTCCGAAAGTAGCCTTTGTAACAAGCTTATTCAGGATAACGTTTGACTAGAATCAAGAAATGTCATCCATACATACAAGACCTGCTTGCATCTCAAGTCCGAGAATGAGAAAAAACTCTACCATATGTGGAATTCACTTAATAATGTTGATCCATAAAGTAAGTTTTCACAAGTTGGGTTAGTCTAATATTCAACATCATTGAATAAAATATAAGTTTGGTAGACACATCTTTTAATATTTAATAATATTGGCAATCACTCATATTTGTCTTAATTCAATAGAATATTGCCAATCCTATATTGATGTCTTAAAATGAACAGGTTTAGAATGTTTCAAGTCATTAATGGATTTAAACATGCAAATATATGACACTATTATTATAAAATGAAAACAACCATATCACTGATGACATTAAATAACGTATATTTTATAGCATCATTTATCCCATGTTATTAACCCATTTTGTGTAGTTATTGCAAAGAATTGTTACTTAATCGTTTATATTTAAGAATTGCAGTAATTATGGAGTAATTGGTGAAAGATAGCAAAAGGCACGCATTCTGGAACTTAAATGAAGATATTTTGAAGATTACTATTCTAAAGACCAATACGCCATATCCATCAAGGAAGATATGGCGTATCCGTGCCTACTTTCACCAAAGACCATAGAGGAATAAAGTTCAATACGCCGTATTCAGAGAGACTCAATACGTCGTATTCAAATTATAGTATTTGAATATTCTGGAAGATATCAAACGTGGTCCCCACACCAAGAAATCCCCAATACACCGTATCCAACACATGGATACACCATATCGAACCGACTTCCAGACCTTATAAATAGAAAACTCAAAAATGAGTTTTAAGTGTGCTAAATCATATTCTCGATACCTAAGCCACAAAAGTTGATTTTCAGAAGAGAAAAAAGAGTAGCAGATAATCTAGCAACGTATGAAATTCCACGAGACGACCACGTGTAATACCATATTACAATAGTAATCGTCAGTTTTGGTATCATTCGTTAACTCGGTTAGTTCTTACCTAGAGCCAAATTATTTCTCTTGTCTTTATTATGATGTATTGATAGGCTAACGACCATCGGTAATAGGCCCTTATATAAGAATCTGAATGTTTGTGTATTTGTTTCTCTCGATTTCATTGATTAATTGTTGAGTGCTTGTTTATGTATATTCTCATTGCTACTTGTTTACGGCGCTTTTGTATGCGACCTATCATTTAAACCATGGAACTCGTGAGAGTTGATACCCAAGTGGATTCTAGAGTCATGGGATAGCCTCTCCATATAGTAATTTATACATCTAGAATAATAGTTACACAAATATTATCCTTCTAAGTCTATGTCTAAGATACGCTTCGAGCTTAACTAGTTAATTGGATATTGCCAATGGTTTATTGATCGTATTGACTAGTAGGTGACCTAGATACTTTATGCGGATGCTTTAATTGTGACAGAATTAATGTGTCTAGGTCTTAGGATGATGTAACGCCTAAGTCTTAAGAATGATATGCCACCTCGAGAGAAGAAATCATTGCACTAAATAAACAAACTAACGTTCTAATCAGATTAATAATGGTTAATACAGTTTTCTTATATAAGGTTCGATCGCTCTTTCATCTTTTGTTAATTAGCTTGCATGGGTAACAGTTCCTTGAATTGATTGTAGTCACCAACCAAACCGTGTTAGTCTCTCAGGCTGAAAACCCCCTTTTCCTGTTAGAATTAGGATTTAGACTAACATATGTTTAGCATAGGTTTAGATTATAATTAACATAGATTAGATAACCAAGATATTAATTAAATTGATAGATTTAACTTCGCTTCAAGTGTTCGACACCCTACTTACTACGAAACTACTACCGATCGGGTACACTTCCCGTTAGAGTGTTGTTTTTGGTTTACTCGGCAAAATATAAATTTAAAACATGAATCATCTTAAATATACCATACAAAGACAGCACATCATGTTTTTGGCGCCATTGCCGGGGAGTGAAAATTAATCTTGATTTTTATTTGATATTTTGGTTTTTAACATTAGATTACATCTAACCCTTAGGATTAGTGTAATTTAGATTAGTATATTATTTTGTGTATTTAATTGTTTGTTTTAATCGTTTTCCTATTTTGTTAAGTACGATATGGCGTATCTTGTTCCATTCGATACGGTATATCCAGTCTGATCGGTTATACGACGTATTCGCCTCTTTGAATATGGCATATTTTTTATTTTCTTTACAAATCTATTTTTCTATAATAGCTTTACTTTGCATCATGTCTTACTTTTCAGGAACAAAATCTAGACTCCGTCTATATCATTTTAACTACCCTAAAAGAAGCCTGACAATACAAGAGATGTTAAACAAGTTTATTGACGAAGGAAAACGAGAACACGAGGAGATGAGCGCATTCATTTATGACTTCCAAACTAACAATGAGCTCTTGTTTAAAGAAAAGATTAATTCACTAATTGAGCTCAGATTTGGGGTAAAAGAGTTATTAAAAGTAATTAATAACATTTCGATGATAGATTAGGATGTTAAGGGAGTAACTGCTAGAGGTGGAGAAACTACGACTCAAGAAGTTCATGATAACAACACCAATGCACTACCAAAAGAACCTCTAGTAGTAGAACTCGAAAAGCCAGTCAGATCAAACGATGTCCTCACTAATGATCAACCTCAGATGACTAGTGAACCTGTTGTTCAACCACCAATTAAAGTACAAAAACCACCAGTTCCATTCCCCAGAAGATTGAGAAAGGAAAAAAGAAGAGGCTCAACAGAAGACATTTTTGGAAAACTTGAAGCAACTCCACATCAATTTGTCTTTCATCAAAGCATTAGTTCAAATGCCAAAGTATGCCAAATTTCTGAAAGGTTTGCTAACTAATAAGGACAGACTGGAAGAAGCTTACAAAAATCATTATGAACGAAAGATGCTCTGCCGTATTATTAAACAAGCTTCAATCAAAGGAGAAAGACCCAAGGAGTTTTACTATTCCTTACGACATTGGCCAATTACACATTGATAATGTATTAGCAGATCTAGGAGCTAGCATAAGCTTAATGCCATACACGGTGTACAAGAAACTTGGTTTGAGAGAACCGAAGGCTACTAGAATGAGTTTGGAACTTGCAGATAGACCAATTCAATACCTGAGAGGAATAATAGAAAACGTACTCATTATAGTGGATAAATTCGTCCTTCCAATAGATTTCATCATCCTAGATATGCCCGAAGACTAAAGAGTTCCGATAATTTTAGGAAGACCATTTTTGGCAATCGCTCGAGCTATGATTGACGTATTTAAAAAAAGATAACACTAAGAGTGGGGGATGATGAAGTAGTTTTTGATGTTGACTAATCAATTAAATGACCAACCACTGAATATGATGAATGTTATAGGATTGATGATTTGGATGACGCGATCAACGGAGAAGCTCAAGAATTACTGAAAAATGTAGGGCATGATTCATTTTTATCAAGGGGACTGGAAAAATCAATTGATCAATCAGATCTTGAATGTTGTGAAACTACCATTGGTAATGAAAAAAATAAGTTTGATCCAGAAAACTCGAGTCGGCATATCGACTCTGTTAATACGCCGTATCCAGTTATGCAAGGAACAATAAAGCATGATAAAGTTGAAAATGAACACCTTTATTCGGCCAGTGCCAACGAGATCGATGAGAAGAAACCTGAACTGAAGAATTTGCCACAACACTTGAAATACGCATACCTTCATGGAGACAAATACTTTCCCATTATTATCTCATCTGAATTGTCCGAAAAAGAGAAATTTTCACTTCTACAAGTATTGGAGAGACGAAAAGGGGCAATTTCTTAGAAAATGTCGGACATCAAAGCAATCAGTCCGTCATACTGTACATACAAGATTTTGATGGAATATGACTACAAACCGGTCATCCAACCCTAAAGACGTCTAAATCCTAAACTCCAAGATGTTGTGAAAAAATGAAATTGTGAAGCTACATGATTTCGGGCTAATTTATCTAATTTTAGATAGTTCATGGGTTAGCCCTATTCACGTTGTGCCAAAAAAGGGAGGGATGACTGTAGTTTTAAATGATAATAATGAATTAATCCTTTCCCACACAGTTACTGGATGGAGGGTGTGCATAGATTTTTGTAAACTTAATGATGCAACTCAAAAAGACCATTTTCCTCTTCCTTTCATTGACCAAATGTTAGAACGGTTATGTGGGAATGAATACTACCATTTTGTTGATGGATTTTCCGGATTCTTCCAAATACCAATCGCTTTGGAGGATCAAGAAAAGACGCCTTCACCTGCCCTTATGGGACTTTCGCTTACTGATGAATGCCATTTGGATTATGTAATGCTCTTGATACTTTTTAGAGATGCATGATGACTATCTTCCATGACATGGTGAAAGACATTTTAGAATTTTTCATGGACAACTTCTCGGTGTTTGGTAACTCTTTTGATGGCTATTTAGCTAATTTAGATAGAATGCTTGCTAGATTTAAAGAAACCAACCTTATGCTAGATTGGGAAAAATTCCATTTTATGGTAAAAGAAGGGATAGTTTTAGGACATAAAATCTCTAGAGCAGGAATTGAAGTTGATAGAACAAAAATCAATGTGATAGCTAAATTACCGTACCCAACTAACGTAAAGGGAGTTAGAAGTTTTCTAGGGAATGTTGGATTTTACCGAAGGTTCATAAAAGACTTCTCCATGATTTCTAAACCGATGACCTAGCATTTGATGAAAGACGCAAAGTTTGATTTTTTTGATGATTGCAAAAAGGCATTTAACATTTTGAAAGAAAAACTGACCACCGCGCCTATCATAATATCTCCAGATTGGAACATGCGCTTTGAATTAATGTGTGACGCTAGTGATTTCGATGTTGGAGCTGTTTTGGGGCAAGGAATTGATGGAAAAATCAAGTTAATTTATTATGCAAGTAAAACTTTGAATAATGCCCAAGAGCACTATACCACCACCAAAAAAAACTTCTCGTAGTTGTTTTCTCTTTTGACAAGTTTTGTCAATATCTTATCATATCAAAAACTGTAGTCTACACTGATCATTCTGCCTTGAAGTATTTATTCAGTAAAGAGGATGTGAAACCAAGGCTTATTAGATGGGTTCTGCTTCTCCAAGGATTTTACATTAAGATTAATGTAACGCCCCCATTTTTACAATATAGCAGCGGAAGCTAATCTGGGGTATTACTTCATGGATACAACAATCATAATCATAGAAAACGACTCAAAAGAGACGTTTGTTCAAAAGATACGTTATCATTCATTTCAAATCAGAGTTTTCCAACGGCAAGTCCCAAAATCTAGTTACATACAATGTGAATGATAACAAGTTTTAGCCATCTTCATGTCCATGCCACTCCGTGCCATAAGTTGCTCAATTATCTAAGATAAACATGCTAAAAAGTCAACACAATGGTTGAGTGAAATTCATAAGTTTGAAATGTAATAGTTGAATACAAGTCATAGTGTAATAATTGTATAAACACAATTATTATGGAAAATGGTATTGTTATTATACACCCGTTATTAGTAATAATTGCAACGAAGACAATTATCATAGTAACAGTGTATTATTATGTTATTGTCTTGTTATTTGTCTGGTTTGGTCTAAGCTCATGGCACACAAACTAACTAGTGTATATATATACCAAAAATGATATATATATAGAGATAATGGCCCTTGGTGTAGGTAATTTCCATATACCTATGAAATTTAAATATAGTGTGTTTGGTTATGTAGTATATCTTATATCATAACACGGGGTCGATTCTTGGATTTGGCTAGTATCTAGAGAGAGAAACACTTGAGAGAGAATATTCTAGAGAGAGAAAGTGTTTCTTTGTAAATGGAAAATAGTAACTAGCTTACCTCTTCCAAAGTTGGAAGAGGATATATATAGTACTTACAATATACCGGGTATTCGTACCCGACTTAAAACCGAAAAACATACTATTAACTATTCAGCTATGAGCAATAATAAACAGTAAAATACACGGGGTGATCGAGTCTTTTTCTAATATCTAACAATCTCCCCCTAAGGGAGGTCACCCCTGAAAATACCAAAATTTAATCACTTCAGTCTTTAGCTCGTAGACATTTGATATCTTGTACATTTGGGATAGTTATCTTTTGATTCATCTTATGCTTGTCTTTGACTATGATCTTGAGCTTTCTTGAGATCATCGCCCAAACATAATCTTACATCATCTTGTGAGGGATCGCCATCTTGTGCACTTGTGAAGAAATACATGACATCAGAGTTTGCGGAAGCTTTGACACCTTTATGAGGTCTTTCATAACATCATAACTATTAGGTCATGTCTGGCATCGTGTATTTACTTGACATCTTAGGAACTGGGAATTTCCATCATCATCTCCATCTTTAAGATATCCTTAATGAAACATTAGTAAATAAAGAGACAATTGATTTGAAAAACAAGAACTAAGTGTTTCTTATTAAAGAGTTTAGTAACACTTCGAGAGTTTAGATGTTTGGTCGAAATGATCAATAACCGTCAATTCTTATACTAGAACAAGATTGATTCACACAGAATTGCACCATCGTTTCTTTCCAGTTGTCACAAGATTGATTCTTATAGAAGGATTTCCATCTTCATTGGGAAAAACCATCGTTTCTAGCAGGATTTCCATCTTCATTGTGAAAAACCATCGTTTCACTCAGATGTTCTGGAAATATCACAATGATAATGCGTAGGACTCTTAGGATAGACTTGTTTCCACAGTGTGTAAAAGACAAGAGAATTAGATATGTGTCTAAGAGATTATTTGACTATCTCTGGCTCTAGACTCAATAGTGGTTTTGGTTCTAGTAATCAAACTGAGCAGACTGCCACATCAATATCAACTAACTCGGTGTGAGAAAGTCAATAGATAACTGTTTTTGTCTCCGTAAGGAATGAAACAAAAATCTTTTGAAAGATTCTGAGTGGCTAAGAGGGTTGTTCATTGCATCAACTGGTCCATGAGATGACGAACTTCATGTCATCAATCATCCTAGTTGATTCTAGGCAGCAAGGAATGGAACCCGATTCTGCTAATTGAATGAGGGCTTCTTTTCTTTACCACCCTTTATCCTTACAATTCTTTTTAAATTCTTCACCCCTTTTGTTTTTTTCCCCCAAGTATTTTAGTTTTTTGCCCTTTGTTTTTTTTAAACCGAGACTTCATACTAGAACCTTGTTGGGTTATTCCGAACTAGCTTCCCATCTCAGTCGGCACTTTCCTTTATTCTCCTTTTTACTCCTTTTCCATGTCATAACCTAAGACTTCTACACTACTATGGATTGGTCCCTGGGTAGATCGCCCTGGTTATGCTGGATCATTGGGAATAGAAAACTAACCTTACCAACCTTATAACTCTAATAAGTGAAAATGCATGGCCGGTTTTCCTTAGTACAGTTCTCCATTCCATAAAACCAATTGAAAATTCATTAAAGTCTTAGATATAGGTACAGCGATCCAAGAGTTTAGTACCTCGATTGTTTTTGACATTTTTCAGAAACGCTCCCCCTCAAAATGTGCATCGTATTCGAAATTGTTTAGCACTTTGCGAGTAGTAGAGTCCTCATAATCACTGTCATTTATTATAACACATATTTTATCACCTTTTCTCCCACAATCAAAAAATTTTAAACCTTTGACATTTTGGATATCAATGATCTTAAATATGTTTATAAAATTTAGGAGAAAAGTGTGTCCTTAACCACAAGACGTGTATACATATAACTGCTCCCCCTCAATCGTTGAGGGATATCAATTACTCCTACACTTAATCATCAAGAGATTAACTAGCTACTAATGTACAAGGTATATTATTCACAATAAGAAATAAGATTGACCTTTTGATTGTAATGACGATGTCGTCACGTTGTTCTGTTGATCAGCCTGTAGTCAATATCTCTTATTCTTCCTCCAACAAAGCTTTCTAGACTTCGATAGATCCTTCTGATCTGTAGTCTTTTCTCGATTGCTGTGATGAAGTCTTTGCTTCTTCTCTTGTCATCCTCTGACCACTTCCTAGTCTCCATGCCCTTATTGTACTCGTACAGATGAAAGTCTTTAACCATTTGGTCCAGCTTTTCCATGACTCTTGTCAACGTCCCATCACTAAACTTGTGAAGCTCATTCAGCCTCATCAGCTTTCTTTGATCATTTCTGTCTCTGTAGACAACTGCTCTTGGCTTAGGGACGATCGTATAGTCTTCTTTGAAGTAATAGTCGGCTGCATCCCAATTAGGACGTTCAAGGTTGATCTTTGTTTGATAACTTTCAATCCCGAGCTGCAAGTCTCCCACACGATTCCTGATCACCAGGTTTCTTATCCACATGTTGACTGCAGTGTGAAGACTAGTCTTGTCTGTCTTGGGCAGATGGTTGAGCTTTTCTTGAATATTGAGAAGGAACAGATCTTCAAAATCATTTGGATGAAGATTTTTGAAATCCTTTTCCGAGATCTTGTATTCTTGGTAATCAGCTCGGCGAAGAATTATCTCTCTTAGGTAGTTGTATCCATATTTTTCAAACACTTTGACACTGATCACACTGAGAATTCACATCTGCGATCTGACTGCTTCATGATCAGAGGACTCACTATGTTTTTTGATATAGAATTCCTTCCTCCTAAACCACCAGTGAGTGATGCCATAGACCACACTAATATCATATTCGCATTCACTCTCAACCCACAACGATGGAACTAATTCTTCAAGGCCGAAGTCTAGGTAATGGGTGGCTTTGAGCTTGGATATGGATAAGGAAATTCTTCGCTCTTTGTCACCTGTTAGAAGATAATCTAGATCCTTGTTGAAGAAGAATTAAGGTTGAATAGTTACTTAACCTGGTGGTCCTCCTAAGGGCAGTGGTTCATATATATTACTCAAATCAACCTTATTTGTCAGCAGCTTATGGCATTCATCCATCTGATATTGAAGAAAGACATTGTTCTTGTGAAAGGCTTTAACAAGGTTGAAAGCTGGACCTTCTAAATCAGCTTTGCAGAGCTTCTTCTTTCTAGTTCATCTGCAGAACCATTTGATGAATGACCCAATATCATACATCTTCCTTTGAAGCTTGTTTTCCTTAGGAACTTGATACGCTGTGGCGTATGCATTTGCCCAGTTATGTTCTAGTTCTGGGAAATCATTTAGGGGAATGGTCCATTCTGGTTCAGGTGTAGTAGGTCTCTCGCTTTCTGGAATCGGCTTAAACCATGTAGTGGTCGACACCTTGGGAATGTAAGCGTTGTCCTTTTCCTCCATATCTGAGTCATTCCCTTCATCCTGCATTGAAATGTCATCTGAAGATTGTTTAGAATGTTCTGATTCGAGACCAGATCTGTGCATCGAAGAGTCAACACCAACCTCTCTTGTGTCAGTGATCTGCCATCCAGTTGAGGTGAGAGCTGGATGTTGTTTGGAAGCAGATGCATCAGACTCCCTTGGTTTCTTTGAACTTTGGTCATCATCTTTCGAAAGAGGTTTAGCTAACCCAGAAGCGGCAGAATCAGATCTCCTTCTCTTTGTTGACCTACCCTGGTTTGATCCAGCTGAAGGGCCTTCATCATCATCATCGTCTTCATCATCATCACTATCATGCTTTCTCTTGTGGTCTTTAACCTTGTCTGCAACTTCCTTATCCATGGCATCTTCATCTGTTATCAAAGCTTCCATAAGAGCATGGTATAGACGGTAGTTGGCAGTATTTCTGTTTGCAGACTTGATCTTATTCATGTGTCTGAAGAGAGCACTCTTTAGATCAAATTCTTCAAGATCAACTTTATCAGTTGACCTGATGGAGTAAGTTGAATCTTGTTTCTCCTCACCTTGCTCCTTTTTGGCTTTGATAATCTCCTTTGGACTCTTTTCAGATTCTTGATTCTTGACAGACTCTGGGCCAGGCAACACAGAGTATTTCTCGATTAAATCTATAGTGTGTCGTTCAAGAACCTTAAGGAGAGAATCATCAAGTTTTGTGTTGGGAAAAACAAGTCAATTGGTCAATTGGTCAACGTACTGCTAAGCAAAAAGTCAAAGTACTGCTAAGTAGACAGCTACGTAGTGAATCAGTCTTCTTCACTTCAGATATCTCTTGTTCCAATCTTGCCTCTTTAGCTGGTAGGGCGTATGAATGGAGTGATTTCCGGGAGATGTTGTGTGAGTGTTGTAGCTTCCGTGTTGATTGGTGGAGGAGTGACCAGTAGTGACGGCTTTGAAGATGAGACATCTATGAAGGGAGCAATCACTGGAGGAGTTGACGTTACTGTCTGATCTGGATCAGGTATGGTGGACTCAGATTCCTCTCTAACTTTGGATTTATCCTGATCATCTTCTGGTTGTTTTGTCGATAAAGAATTGATCTTCCGAAGTTAAATGTGACATCGAGATTTTGTCATGGAAAGACATAGAACCAGAATGGACTTTCTGGTTTATCATTCGATGACACGTTTTGCTGTCATGTTATGAGCTTCAGGTTTTCATGACCTTTGGGTAGCTGTGGCGAGGAACATCAATTCATCCCCCCTCTTTATGTGCTCACGGGTTTGGGTCCATGCACAGAGACACATGTAATTTTTCCAGAGTCTGATCCAGTCTGGTCTTCTTTCATGGGCTCAGGGTCTGGTCCAGCCAAAGCCTCATGCGCCTTTACAGGGTCTGATACAGGAATGCTTACTCCTGATGTTACGGTAGACGAGTCTACTTCACCTTGATCTTTGTCATCTTTAGGAGCAGCGGTTTTTGTATCACTTTCTGTTCGTTCTGAATCCGACGTGGATGAAGATTCATGGATCACCTTCTCTGATGTATCATCATCGGGTCGAGAAGAGGGTCCAGATTGTAGAATCCTTAGGAGGAGTTTGATCACGCCTAACCAAGGATAAAACTGCTCACGTAAGTTCTTTTTTCTTTGAAAGATCGATCATGGGTATGAGCTCTTGTTCTTCAGTTACAATGGCCTTTCACCTGCTACTACTTCATGCCGTTTGAGAGTTGTTTCTTATACTGGTCCTGATCGTTACTCCTCCCCACAGGTGTCCGACCTTGATTGCAGAAAGGCTGGATCCAAGCTTAGCTTAATAGCTCGTTTCCAAGTACTAGCATCATCACCTTCTCTCTTCTCTCTGATTCTTGGCATAGTGCTTACCAAAACTATTCTTCTAGAGGCCCGATAAGGAGATCCGAGATCTATTACGTCTTCATGAGGAATAGAATATTCTTGTTGGAGCCTTCATCATCTTCGGTCAACAGTTGGAAAGAGGTTTTCTTTTCTGACTTTCTGTGGAAGCTTACACTTGGAAGGTTTCTTTGTCGGAGGAGGAGCTGGCTTGGATTGTTTGATTGGTGTGGTGGTTGTGGGCTTTTTGGGTGTAGCACGCTTTGTTGCAGATTGCACACTTGCACTTTCTTGGGGGTTTTCTTTGTATTTCTTAGCAACCATATTTCCAGTATTGGGCATAATATCGACGGATTGTTTGAATGGCTTCAGTTATAGGGAACGGAATTGCCATTCCAAAACTTTCACTGGCTCACCTTTAGGGACAAACTTAAGAAATTTCCTAATAGATATAACCTCTACTCGATCCTCCTTGTTTCGCGCGACCATGAACAGCAGAATCTGGACGTACGTAGATCTCGTATGTTCGTAGTCACTTACTACTCTAGTAGTCTGGACTATGTATCACCTCTAGATAAGCAACCAGATGAAACCCCAGATACGCTAGTAGAGAGAATATCGCCAGTGACACTACGTGAGTGAGATCGTACTGTCGACGTAGTACCAACGATCAAGAAATTGTTACAGTTAAAATAAAAGTAACCATCACGGTAATGTACTACTCCACTAATGTCAGTGCATCGATCATTCTTCAGTACTGATGCGCTGTGCACGATGAACCTTTGTAACTGGAGAGTACATAGTTGTCGGCTACAGATTCATCATTGACTGGGAATGTTAATTCAGCAGAACCTACCCAAGTTAATCTACCACACACAATCATCCTCAGATGATGGACCCAAAGATTATACCTCTGGGATAAATTGTGTGTGTGCTCAATCCCTCACGCTCTGTAATCTACCAAGCAAACAGTTAGCATCCGCTGCTTTGCTTGGTGCTGTTCCATACTGAACTGTCCAAAGAGCGTAACCAAGTAACTTCAATTGAAAAAAAATGGGCCGTGATATGAAGACTGCTGTGTTTCAAGCCCAGGCAAGATGAAATTCACGATTTGATCGACTTAAATGTCATGAGGCATATTAGTACCTCGCCCAATCTATGTTATGTGTTATCCCGTTCTCTCAAGTGGATCTTGACAAAGTCAAGCTTGATTGATATAAGGGTGATGCTACTTGAAAAACAAGCTCGGTAGTTGCAACGGAATACGTCAGGAGGAAGGTAATGATTTGTGTAAGACTCGTTTGCTCAGTTGCAGGATAGCTGGCTTGTCCTGTATTATTTTATTGCCCTAAACCCAGTTCACACTGAAGAATATGATCATCTACCAGATGGATACTTTTTAAACTGCTCTTTTTCTTGTATGGTAATCTTCAAGAAGAAGTCTCGGTCAGTCTGCCTGTATGTCCCCTCTCCCTGAAGGATTGTGAAGCACCAGATAATCCTATAACGCACGCTTTATTCGTCTGAGTATTCTGGCTATTTAGTGGTGCCTAAAAGCATGGCGATTCCGAAGGGGTGGTTAAGACACTCTTCTCAAAGTTCTGTTGGCCAAACAATTTCTTCGGCGCTGTGGATCAAGTTACCTCTCCCCCGCACCCCGCAAATCACGGCTACACAACTCTACTTGTTCAAACCTTCATAACGTAGATGACATTCTTTTCTTCCGAAACAGATCATCAATGCCGTCGTAAAACAACTTTTCAGAAAGAGAGTATTGCTCCTTTCTCTATGATTTTTCAAAGTTCAGATGATTTCGATTGTATGGTGACAATTGTTATTTTTTGTTATGGACTATTCGATACAGTTCTTCAACAAGTGCCGGAGGCATCTTTATTAACTTTCAGTTTCGGCAATATGCTCTCGAATACCTAATTGAGTTAGAGAAATATGATATGGATCTCTCTGACCTCCTGCTCGTACACCATATGTGTTGTTTGTCATTAACTCTGGATGATGGATTCATGGGGATTCAGTTGACAAACTCGCCTTCAGAGGAATGGTTGCTCCTTGTGTGTACTTCAGCAGTAGACCGACACTTGGATTCGCCGGTTTGCATGTGTTGTTTTTAGATATCAGGCTTTATTAAGCCTACCAAACGAAGCACTTTGAAGCTATCATAATGCTTTGTCTTTCGGTTTTACGTTGAAAGGCAACCAATCACATGGGGTCTTGGTACCGAAAGGACAACGCTAGTCACTAACAGTTATGCAGATGCGGACATGCATGCTGTGGATGTCAGACTCAAGCATGTAAGTACGTCGGGAAAGTGCTCACGTCTCTTTGGAGATAAGAACAAGGTTAGTGGTCATTCAAGAGAAGCAAAAGAAGCACTTTTTGTGCAATTTCAACTTATCATGAGGTATCTGATACTCAACGCCATGTCCGGCATGTATTGCTCAACTCGCTCTTTGGGCTGATTCCCAGTCCAAAGACTACGGTATATGCATTTAATAAAATTCTGTAGTTTTTGAGTGTACTATAACTAAAAAGTGGCTATTTGCCTCTTTTGCTGTATTTACAAGTCATAGCATCACGTTGCTAACATTAATCATGACATTACGGGCACCATTTCTCCATCAGTGGAGCACGTGGAAATCTAGAGTGGTTGGAATCTTACCTTCGTTGGAAACGACTATAACTTGCTTAGAGCATCCTCACACAAGCATTACCCAGAGAACGTGTTCGCATTCTTCTTCCACCTTCGCCTTAGGCCTGCAAGAGTATGCTGGGACCCCTTGATACTCTCGAACCGTTTTTACTTCAATGCAGCGCTGCCACTGCGTAACCACCTGTCCTTCCCATGGACAACCCCATTCCTGCCCTACCAAAGACACACCCAAATTTATTATAATTAACACTTCCCCGTTTTAATTACATTACACATCTCAAAAATACATCTAGGATCTCAACTTTTACCAGTCCACTTCTGCCGCACCTCCCCCCTTCCCATACACACTGCTGCAGTTATCTTCAAATTGCAACCGCGTTTAATGCCTGAGGCATGGATTACTTTTATCAATGCTTCTAAAGAAGGAGTATAGATAACTACAACTGGTAGCTGGTGGCGCCTGTTACCTGATTTTTCATCGTCAATCAACGTCCTACAGCTCTTTCAACTCAGAAACCGGGTCGTTGCTTGAGTGGGAGTATTGTTGAATCGTGAAAAAATATGCTAAGGGTGTCTAAAAGACTGTGTTGGTTGCTATAACAAGTCTAATCTTTAGCTGGTTGTTTGTATTCTAATGGGTTAATATTTGAAGGGGAGTTAATTAATTGTTAACTGCAAAAGGTCCAAAGTTTACTATTGTGTAGAATGTTTAGTGGTGTAATTAGCATATTTGCTCATTGTGTGTCCCTTAGCCTTATTAACCAATAGCGGACTAAGTTAGGCCATTGCCTATCATTGAAGTGCCTTAGAACTACTTCATAACAAGTAATAAAGAGATGGAAATCCACGGGACCATATTTTGTCGTGGAAGTATTGATAACTTAGTAGTATAAAAGGGTGGCGTTAGTTGCCCATTTTGGTCGCAAATGTTTTACAGATTAAAATCGGTTCAATTTAGATTACACCCACCACCCCCTCACTCCCATCATGCAACTCGCTCGCGTGTAAGATCGAAAGTCCTCAAATCGCCGATTCATCAGTGCTTTGCTTGCAAAGTGTTCCTCTTTTCGAACCTTAATTCATATTCATCTTAGTACCCCCCCCCCCCCCCCCCCCCCCCCCCCCCCCCCCCCCCCCCCCCCCCCCCTCTGTGTTATATCCAATGGAATCGATCGGAACACTACATCAAAAAGTAGCGTAGAAGAATAGATTAGGTTCGTTTTTAGATTGTAAAAGCCAATGTAGCTGTTGTATGCATGTGCACTTAGTTATCTGCGGAATTGTGTCATAAGGTTATATTATGATTAAGTTTTGATGTGTGGATTTACTATCTCAAACAAAAAGGAAGATTCGCCCAGATTCTTAGTGGGTGGCTTGACTTGTTTAACCTGTCAGAAGAAATAGTAGGAACTGTAATGTGTTTCTTATCGCGTAGATAGCCTAGGAACTGCCTCTTTAGATGTGACTTTAGGGCTTGAAATAGAGGTAGTGTTGGGGGTTTGATTGTTATAGAACTGTGTAGCGAATGGGAAGTTTTTTGGGGCGTATTATTCTTAACGTGCGAGTTGGTTATTTATTTTTATTAATGAATTTACTCAACCGTGGTTCCAACGGGGCTGTCTTGACTCCTAGCTCGTAGTTTGCCTAATACGGCGGGGTTGATCAACACGCTGAGGTGTCATACGGCGGTTGTACAAACAGCGATTGCCTAACGGCGGCGTTGATCACAGCGAGTTGTGTATACCGCGGGTTTGACTACAGCGAGCTGCCTACGTGCGGTGCTTGACACAAGCGTGTGTTGTATACGGCACTGGGTTAGACAACCAGTCGAGTTGCGTTAAAATGGCCTGGGTTGCCAAACAGCGGTTGCCTTATTTGGTGCCGGGTTGTGTCTAACAGCGGGTTGTCTAAGATCAGCGGGTTGCATAATTTTTTCTATTATATTATTCAATCGAGATACCCCCCCTCCCTCCTCACAGTTAAATCCTGTGTCTCTCTGCAGGTTTGGCTTTCCCCACCCTACGATCATTTCTCAATGTGTCTCGCGGCGGTTTGCTCATATTCTCCTGAACGGCGAGTTGGCTGTGTTGCCTTAACGGCGGTTTTGGGCTAACTTTCTATCAATTTTTGACTCTATTAGGCCCAATAATCTATCAAGGCCCATTTCGAATGACCCATGTTGCTTTTCTAAACCCTCATCTTCGGGCTAGTTACCATTTTAGTTACATTGATCTGTTGATTATGTGTAGTGATTTCTTCAAACCAGAGTTAACAACTTGTTTATTATCGTCAATGTGCAGGTCCCCCCCCCCCGCCTCCCCCCCCCCTGCCCGCCCCCCTCCCTAGCTGCCCCCCCCCTCCCCCTCACGCTAAAGTACCCCCACGCTCATGACTTTGTTCTTTGCATATGATTTGTTTTCTTGTGGAAATGTCTTTTGACCAGATACGATGGCAGTATCACAATTGTTTCCCGTCTCACACCTTCTACATAGTAATAGCAGTATGAGACAGATTCGTCGCACGCTCTTCTTGTGGCTAACTAATCTCTTGGGAAAAGCAACTACTTTTCATGTGCACAAAAGATTCAGAAAGAACCCATCTTTTCATGATATCATGTGGACATCCTGAGTCAATACCAACTTCTTCTAAGCACTTTCGACTGCTCAGAAATAGTTCCTGCTTATCTTTACTACGGTCAACGTTTTCTGGAAAGCGATGTCATATAACGAGAGACTTGAGGTCTTCTACGTTTTCAAGCTTGATGTACCCTGGTTCGAACTTAGGTGTATCTTCTCTAGAACAGCTATTAGTCGCTTACTCTGTCACCCAACTCATCAATTATTTGAAGTTACTCTCCGTTGGTGCCCGTGTTCTGATTTCGATAATTGAGTCGGGATACTCTTGCCCCTCTGTAGACAGTTGTCTCGGTTATTCGGGTGAAGTTATGTGTATCCAACTTGGAGTGGCCTAATTGTTATCTGTGCTCACTCACAGTGTCTTGTAAGGTCTATAAGATTTACTTGGCTTTTTATAGTGACAACCCGATTCCTAGTTTTCTGCCAAATGTGTGGGGCAATTATTTGTGATGTCCCCCCAACCAATTATGTATGAATCATGCAGAGCTATATTAGGAGTGATGGCCGTTTTATCTCATAGGGTTCAGAGACATTTTTCTCCACCATTAGCATTCCTGACGCACATGTCTACACTTGACCAGGTCTGCAGACCCACCCCCCCCCAACGGCAGACTCGTATTCATACACCCCCCCCTGCCACTGCTTTCTCCTCAATCCCAAATATGGTCTGATTTTCCAAAGTGTCTATATCTACTAACTTGGCACGTATAATTATAACAACATTCCATTCGAGACAGATCTCTGTGACTTCTGCATGTTCATCACACTGGAACGATGATCGACATTTTTAGGGAAACCTCTTTATGTTTGTGCACCTATATGGTGAAGTACCAGTTGCAAGTGTTTGGAATGCAAGGGCAATTCCCGATCCCCTGGATACACTGAAGCCATTCAACATTCCTGTATTATCCCAATTATATTGGAAATGGTTTGCTAAGGAATACAAAGAAATACCCCTCAAGACACTAGTGCGGTTGTGCCAATCTGCAACAAAAGAGTGTCACACCCAAAAAATGCCACAAACCACTCCACCACCAATCAAACAATCCAAGCCTAGCTCCTCCTCCGGACAAAAGGAACTTCCAAGTGTAAGCTTCCACAGAAAAGTCAGAAAAGGAAAACCCTCTTTCCAACTTGTTGACGAAGCTTGTTGACAGTAACAAGATTCTCTTCCTCATTGAAAGGAAAGGTAATGATCCTGATCTACAACGGGCTAAGGAAGTAAGAAGATGCGTTTGGAAGCACTTCAAGAACAGAGAGAAGGAGGTGAGAAGGTGTGATGGCTTGACTTGGAACGAGCTTTTAAGTTTTAGCTTGGATCCAGCCTTTCTTGCACCAAAGGTCGGGCGGGGCACCTTGTGGGAGGAAAAAAGTAACGGATCAGGGACCCCAGTATAAAGAAAACAACTTCCAAACTGATGATCATGATGTAGTAGGCGAGGGAATAGCCATTGTAATCTGAAGGACATGTAGCTCATTCCACTGACGATCTGTCAAAGGAGAAACGAACTATGATCAGTTATCCTTGTTAGGCGGAGATCAAAAACTCCTCCTGATTTGACCCCTGGACCCTTTCTCGACCTGATGATAATCATCAGTAGAAGGTGATCATACATCTTCATCCACGTCGGATTAGAACGAACAGAAAGTGATACAAAAACGTTTGTTTTGCTCCTAAAGAAGCAAAGATCAGGTGAATAGACTCGTCTACCGTCACATCAGGAGTAAGCATTCCTGTATCAGGGCCCTGTAACGGCGATGAAGGCTTTGGTGGACCAGACCCTGAGACCTGAAAGCAGGAAGACCAGACTGGATCAGACTCTGGAAAATTACATGTGTTCTTGCGGACAAAACCTGAGACATTGGATGATGAATTCCTCGCCACAGTCCTACCCAAAGGTTCATGAAACCTGAAGCTCATCATGACGAACGTTGTCATCGATGGATAAACCAAAAGTCATTTCTTGGTTCTATGGTCTTCCATGAAAAATTCTCTTCATGACAAACCAACAGAAGATGATCAGGAGAAATCTAATGTTAGAGAGGAGTCTGATTCCACCATACCTGATTCAATTCATCAAACAGTAACTTCAACTCCTCTAGTGATTCCTCCCTTCACAGATGTCTCATCTTCTAAGCCGTCATTACTGGTCACTCCTCTACCAATCAACACGGAAGCTACAACAATCTCCACATCTCTCCCTGAAATCACTCCTCCACCAATCAACACTGAAGCTACAACAATCACCACATCTCTCCCTGAAATCACTCCATTCATCGCCCTTCAGCTAAGAGTGGCAAAATTGGAGCAAGAGATGTCTGAAGTGAAGAAGACTGATCACTCTGCTGAAGTTTTGGCTTCAATTAGATCCCAAGTTCCTACGGCTGTTGATAACTATCTAGGAACAAAACTTGATGATGCTCTCCTTAAGGTTCTTGAACGACACACTGCAGACTTAATCAAGAAATACTCTGTGTTGCCTGGCCCAGAGTCTGTCAAGAATCAAGAATCTGAAAAGAGTCCGAAGGAGATTATCAAAGCCAAAAAGGAACAAGATGAGGAGAAACAAGATTCAACTTACTCCATCAGGTCAACTGATAAAGTTGATCTTGAAGAGTTTGATTTAAAAAGTGCTCTCTTCAGTCACATGAATAAGAAGAAGTCTGCCAACAAAAACACGACCAACTACCGTCTATACCATGCTCTCATGGAAGCTTTGATAGCGGATGAAGACGCCATGGATAAGGAAGTTGCAGACAAGGTTAAAGACCACAAGAGAAAGCGTGATAGTGATGATGATGAAGACGATGATGATGATGAAGACGATGATGATGATGAAGGCCCTTCAGCTGGATCAAACCAGGGTAGGTCAACAAAGAGAAGGAAATCTGATTCTGCCGCTTCTGGGTCAGCTCATCCTCCTCCAAAAGATGATGACCAAAGTTCAAAGAAACCAAGGGAGTCTGATGCATCTGCTTCCAAACAACATCCAGCTCTCTCCTCAACCGGATGGCAGAGCACTGACACAAGAGATGCTGGTGCTGACTATTCAATGCACAGATCTGATCCCGAATCAGAACATTCTGAACAATCATCAGATGACATTTCAAAGCAGGATAAAGGGAATGACTCAGACATGGAGGACACTGACAACGCTCACATTCCCAAGGTGTTGAAACCGATTCTAGAAAGCGAGAGACCTGCTACACCTGAACCAGAATGGACCATTCCCCCAAATGATTTCCCGGAACCAGAACATAACTGGGCAAATGCATACGCCACAACGTTTAAAGTTCCAGAGGAAAACAAGCTTCAAAGGAAGACGTATGATATTGGGTCGTTCATCAAATGGTTCTGCAGACGAACAGGAAAGAAGAAGCTCTGCAAAGCTGACTTAGAAGGACCAGCATTCAACCTTGTTAAAGCCTTTCATAAGAACAACGTCTTTCTTCAATATCAGATGGATGAATGCCATAAGCTGCTGACTAACAAAGTGGATCTGTATAATCCTGAGGGTCATCAAATTCGGCCAAATGTATATGAACCACTGCCCTTAGGAGGACCACCAGGTCAGGTAACTATTCAACCACAATTCTTCTTCAATAAGGATCTGGATTATCTGCTGACAGGTGACAAAGAGCGAAAAATTGCCTTATCCATATCCAAGCTCAAAGCCGCTCGTTACCTAGACTTTGGCCTTGAAGAATTAGTTCCATCGTTGTGGGTTGAAAGTGAACGCGAATATGACATCAGTGCGGTCTATGGCATCACTCACTGGTGGTTTAGGAGGACTGGTGTTTTTAGGAGAAGGAATTCTATTATCAACAAACACAGTGAGTCATCTGATCGTGAACAGACAGATCGCAGATGCGAATTCTCAGTGTGATCAGTGTCAAAGTGTTTGAAGAAATATGGATACACTACCTAAGAGAGATAATTCGTCGCCGAGCTATTACCAAAGAATACAAGATCCAGAAAAGGATTCAAAAATCTTCATCCAAAATATAATTGAAGATCTGTTCCTTCTCAATATTAAAGAAAAGCTCATTATCTGCCCAAACAGAAAGACTAGTCTGTTTTACACGGCAGTCAACCATGGGTGATACAGAAATCTGGTGATCAAAAATCGTGTGGAGACTTATCAGCTCGGGATGAAATTATCAAACAAAGATCAACCTTGAACGTCCTAAAGGATGCATCTGACTAATTACTTCAAAGAAGACTATTACGATAGCCCTAAGCCAAGAGCATTGTCTACAAGACAGAGATTGATAAAGAAAGCTGATGAGGCTGAATGAGCTTTACAATTTTAGTGATGGACGTGACAAGAGTCATGGAAAAGTAGATCCCACAAATGGTTAAAGACTTTCATCTTGTACGAGTACAATAAGGGCATGGAGACTAGAAGTTGGTCAGAGGATGACAAGAGAAGAAGCAAAGACTTCATCACTGCAATCGAGAAAAGACTACAGATCAGAAGGATCTATCGAAGTCTAGAAAGCTTTGTTGGAGGAAGAATAAGAGATATTGACTACAGGCTGATCAACAGAACAACGTGACGACATCGTCATTACAATCAAAAGGTCAATCTTATTTCTTATTGTGAATAATATACCTTGTACATTAGTAGCTAGTTATCTCTTATGATTAAGTATATGAGTAAATGATATCCCACAATCGATAGAGGGGAGCAGTTTAAATGTTTCATACACGCTTTGCTAAATGAAGACCAACTTCTTGCGAATTAAGGCCACACTTTTCTCCCAAATTTTATAACATATTTAAATCAATTGATATCCAAAATGTCAAAGGGTTTAAAATTTTTGATAAGGGGAGAAAATGTGATTAAAATATGTGTATAATAAAGAACAGTGATTATTAGGACTCATATACTCCGCCCAAACGTGCTAAACAATTTCGAATACCGAAGCACATTTTGAGGGGGAGCGTTTCTGAAAAATGTCAAAAACAATCGAGGTACTAAACGCTTTGATATTTATATCATAAGTACCTTAATTGAATTTTCAATTGGTTTTATGGAAAGGAGAACTGTACCAAAAGACCGACCATGCATTTTACTTAATTGGAGTTATAAGGTTGGTAAGGTTAGGTACTATTCCCAATGATCCAGCCATAACCGGAGGGATCTACCCAGGGACAATCCACTAGTTAGTGTAGAAGTCCTTAGGTATGACATGGAAAAGGAGTAAAAGTGAGAATAAGGGAAAAGTGCCGACTGAGATGGAGCTAGTACTGGAATAAACCCAACAAGGTTCTAGTCATGAAGTCTCGGTAAGCACTGAAGGGGTTGAAGAATTAAAAAGAATTGTAAAGATAAAGGGTGTAAAGAAAGAAGCCCTCCATTCACTTAGGCAGAAACCGGGTCAATTCATATGCTGCCAGAATCACTAAGATGATTGCTGACATTGAAGATCGACATCATGGACCCAGTGATGCAATGCACAACCCTCCCTAGCCACTCAGAATCTTTCAAAATATTTCTGTTTCATTTCTCACAGAGACTAAACACGTTATCTATTGACTTTCTCACTCCGAGTTAGTTGATATTGAACAGGTGGCAGTCTGCTCCAGCCTCCGATTACTAGAACCAAAACGCACTATTGAGTCTAGAGCCAAGAGATCGTCAATTAATCTCATTAGGACACATATCCAATTCTCTTTTCTTTCACACACTGTGGAAACAATTCTATCCTAAGAGTCCTACGCATTATCATTGTGATATTGCCAAAACATCCGAGTGAATCGATGCTTTTTCATAATGAAGATGGAAATCCTGCTAGAGCCAACATCAAACAAGCTCTAGGTAGGTGACTTGTGCGATTCTATAAGAATCAATCTTGTGACAACTGGAAAGAAACGATGGTGCGATTCTGTGTGAATCAATCTTGTTCCAGTATAAGAATTGACGGTTATTGATCATTTGACAAACAATCAAAACTCTCGAAGTGTTACAAAACTCTTTCATAAGAAACACTTAGACTGTCTTTTCAAATCAATTTTCTTTTTATTACTACCTGTTTCATTACAGGATATCTTAAAGATTGAGATGGAGATGGAAATTCCTAGTACCTGAGATGTCAAGTAAATAACCGAATGCCAAGACACGACCTACACTTGTTATGATGTTATGAAAGACCTCATAAAGGTGTCAAAGCTTCCGCAAACTCTGATGTCATGTATTCATTCACAAGTGCACAAGATGGCGATCCATTACAAGATGATGTAAGATTATGTTTGGGCGATGATCTCAAGAAAGCTCAATATCACAGTCAAAGACAAGCGTCAGATGAATCAAAAGATTACTATCCCAAATGTATAAGAGATCAAATGTCTACGAGCTAAAGACTGAAGTGATTAAAGTTTGGTATTTTCAGGGTGACCTCCCTTAGGGGGAGATTGTTAGATATTAGAAAAAGACTCGGTCACCCCGTGTATTTTACTGTTTACTATAGCTCGTAGTTTAATAGTTATTAGTACATTTTTCGGTTTTAAGTCGGGTACGAATACCCGGTATATTGTAAGTACTATATATAGCCTCTTCTAACTTTGGAAGAGGTAAGCTAGTCATAATTTCATTTACAAAGAAAACACTTTCTCTCTCTAGATATTCTCTCTCAAAGTGTTTCTCTCTCTAGAAACTAGCCCGATCCAAGAATCGACCCCGTGTTATGATATAGGATATACCACAATAACACACTCAAAACGTTCATCACATCATTTTTATCATGCAAACTGATGTGCTAAATCTAGTTACATCTTATTATATATAAAAACTATGTTAAATGGATAATCGAACTGATACAAGTGTTAACAAAACGAGACATCTTTTGAGTTTATACGAGCCTAGAGATGTAAAAGGCCAGTCCTAACCCGGATTTCACTATTTCAGTCTTGAAACTAGGATTTCAAGAACCAAGATTCCCGAATGGCTAGTGAGTGTTTAGATTCACTGCTTTGAGCTAAACCATTTACGCCCGTATAATCATTCTGCTCTTTCTGACCAATTTGCCCACAAATCCAAGAATCTTCTTCGTTGACTTTCATCTTTTCATCCTCACATTCTTGTAACAAGCCAACAAGTTTTTCTTTATCTCCTTTACAAGCGTAAATAAGTAATTCTCGGAACTACTCATAAAATAAAAGGTGCACCAAAGATAATGAAACGGATACACTATACATACTCACTAATGCTCTAATGTGTTCGATGCACTAAACATACAAACATATACCCTAAGTATTTCTAAAGATGCACTAAACATACAAACAGATGCCCTAAGTATTTCCAAAGATGCACTAAGTATTTCCAAAGATGCACTAAACATACAAATAGATGCCCTAAGTATTTCCAAATATGTATTATCCTGGACAACTCATAATTTAAACTACTAGGATTATGTATTATCCTTAACAGCTCATAGTTTCAACTACTATCTATAAGCATATAACCGACAAATTATAATCCATGGTAACTAAGCGAATTACTCACAATGCTACCTAACAATCTGACAAGAAGCATGCAAAAGAAACTCTCAGTTTAATCAAGGGACAAGGTTACGAGCCTCAAACCATTTTATCAAGAACACCGTTATCTTTTTTCAACTGATGTGAGCTGATTAGATTTTCCCAGCCCATAATGCAAAATCTCCTCGACATACCACCAATCAAATGGCTTCTGTCAGATTCCATGGACCCGCAATTGAAATGACAACTAAGTAATTATTCTAGGAAGTCAAGCAAATTGGATAGAGGGATGAGTAAATGTAAATCCCACCAGGGTTGAGGTCTCATGTCTTGAACAGAGTCACGTCGAAAGCCTATCATGAGCAGCTGCCAAATAAGAAGGTTCAGTCAATTAGTTTTTTGATACTTTACACGCCAAATTCTACCATTTTAACCCTCTGTGATATACAAGTATTGCATATTCATAAGGGTAAAATGTACCATTATTTTTAAAAAAAGATTACTAATAATTTTAACTATTAAAAGTAATGTAACCACTATCTAGCCCCTAAAACGACCCCATACTATATTACCACCATGACCGTCATGCAAAGAAACCCACCAAATTCATACCACTCTATGAAACACCGCTAAATATTTGAAATTGATACTGATAACACCTAAATCTAAATGGCTTTAAACCATACAAACAGATGCCTTTTAATCACATAAACATATTCCCTTAAAAAAATCAGATGCCCTTAAATCATACAAACAAATGCCTTTTAATCATACAAACAGATGCCCTTAAAACAATCAAATGCTATTTCATGAAACAATAGATGCCTTAAATTAATTTATGATGCTTCACAAAACAAATTCTCTATTCTTATATGGTTTAACCTGATGCACTAAACACACAAAGGATGCCCTAATGTGTTCATCGATGCACTAAACATACACACAAATGCCAAAGTTTTTCCAACGATGCACTAAACATACAAATGGATGCCCTACTATAAAAAACGATGCACTAAACATACAAATGATACACTAAACACACACAGATGCCTTAATATGTCTAACGATGCCCTAATCATACTCATTGATGCCTTAATATCATATGCAAACAAACTATCAGTCATAAAGCAAGATAATAGAAGGCAATAAAATCAATTTGCAAACTATAATTATGCGCAAGCGTCAATTTACAGACTATAATTATGTGCATGTAAATGGATGCCCTGATATGTCCAGCGATGCAGTAAACATACAAATAGATGTACTAAACATAACATACAGATGCTCTAATTTGTTCATTGATGCACTAATCATACACACAGATGCCCAAGTATTTCCAATGTTGCACTATTAGTAAAAATGGATGCTTTATTATGATCAATGATGCATTAAACATTTAAAGAGTACACTAAACATAACATAGACTGATGTCCTAATTTGGTCATCGATGCACTAAACATAAAAGTAGATGCCCTATTATGACCAACAATGCACTAAACATTCAAACGGATACACTAAACATAACATATACACTGATGCCCTAATTTGTTCATTGATACACTAAACATACAAACATATGCCTAAGTATTTTCAGCGATGCATAAAACATACAAATGGATGCCCTACTATGACTAATGATGCCCTAATTTGTTTATTGGTACACTTGATGCCCAAGTATTTCTAACAATGCACTATTAGCACAAATGGATGCCCTATTATGACGAATGATACACTAAACATTTAAACGGATACATAAACATAACATACAAACCGATACACTAAACATATACATTGATGCCTTAATGTGTATGATGATGCACTAATCAAACTCACTGATGCCCTAAAACATTATGATTTGTTTACACATTGATGCCCTAAAACGTCAAATATTTCGAAAATATTCTAAATTATCATCTGTTTTCACATTGATGCCATAAAATGCCATAAAGTGCCATGTGATTCTCTAATATTACAAACAAATGCTCTAACATTCACACCAAATACAAACGCAGATTCTCTAACAGGTGATTCACATCATTCAACAATAACATAAGCCGGTGCCCTTACATATAACTTAATGTTTCAAATATATACACAAATGCCCTAACAATTATAAAATCTCATTTACACATTTTATCAAACACCTAGTGTGCAACTTTAATAAATTTGTTTTTTTCATGCAATTTTTTTGTCAATTTTGTTCCATATCCGGTAGAAAACATGATGAATGATGAAAAATATACGCAATTATTCCAGTTACTGAAATTGAACTATATACATAATTATAAGATGTTTAAATCAATAAAATGATTAATATATAAAATAAGGTCACTTACGATCGAAAATCTCTTATTTATCCTATTCATTTATCTGATGATCAGAGTACAAAATTAGATGCCTCTTAATAGTACTTTGAATCGGAATGTTCTTTTGGTTTGAAGTTTTTGACAGATTTGATCAGATTGGGTACTTGTAGATCGTTTTGATGTGTGTTTGTGTTTTTGGATCGTTACTGTATTGGATCGTTGTATGTGGTGTTTATGGATCGTTGTGGTAATAGTGTTATTTTGGTGTTATAAGCAGGAAATGACTGAGAGGATGGATCGGTTGTGTGAAATGAGAACACAATGATGGTATCTCTTGTTTATTTATTTATTTTCTTTTTTTACACTCAAGTTTCAGATGTTTGCAAAATATACCATGTAGTTTGGTTTTCTACCAATATAAGGTTTTCTCTAGAACCCATCCATATATATATATATATACATATACATACTAGTAACATAACCCGCCCAACTGGCAGGTTCGGTTCATAAAACATTTTAGTTAATGTTTGTCGTTTACTTTTAATGGTTGCCGTGTTTGTGCATATATAATATTTTTGTTCCTTATTTTTTTAAAAATGATAATCTCTTACTTGTAAGGCTTCAGCGTCAGTTTTGTCATTACAATCCTTTAGTTTGAGTGAAGCCTGGTCATCCTCGAGGCCAAACTTTTGATGATCAGTTGGATTGGTGAAGTCTTGTTCTCCTTCATCAACTACCATACTATTATCTAAACCATCTTCAGCCTCACTATCTGAACCACAATCCAGACATTAAAAGACTAAGCATATTCAATACGACACTTAATTAACCATATACATATACAACACTTACGTTGATCTGATCGAACCTATTATATTACCTTTATGTTAACGACCATTCCATTGTCTGAACCATCTTCAGCCTCACTATCTGAACCATAATCCATGCAGCCTAAAAAAGTCAATTCAAATTCAAAATCATATAAATGATTGTAACATTCAAAATTAAATACTATATGTGTGTCATGTCATCATTGAGGTGTCATTTCATGTCATTTTAGTTTCATTAGGAAGGTTTAGAAAAAATCTGAACCATATAAATCAATTACTCTGTTTTAATGCACTATGCAAGTTATTTTTTCAAATTGAAGAGTAGAATAGTAATTAAATCATTAAAAATTAATTAAATACCACTAAAGACTCCTACAATTATGTCTTCTTTAATTTTGTTTCATATGTTAAGGTAGAATAGTAATTAAATCATTAAAAAATTAATTAAAACTATTATAATTACGGCTTCTATAATTTCGAATTTAAAGCATATCTATTTTCCCTGCATGATTTTATCCATACCTGATCTAGTTCATTGGCAATTAAAGGAGGACTACACCATTGTCATGTGAATTGTTTTGTGGTGTGTATGTATGTAATGATTGTGTTTTAAAACTAAATATGAGATAGATATTTTGATAATTATGGAGTATATCTTCAAAATATGTCACATAATTAGGGAGTATATCTTAATAATTATGGAGTATATTTTAATAATTATGGAGTATATCTTAATATATTTTGAAGTATGTCTTGATATATATTTTTGAAAATTGTTTTTTATAATAATATATTATCTTAGTTTTGGATAATAAAACACAAATGGTGGCTTGACTCGGTTGGTAAACTTAATTGAAACTTAACCTTGAGTCACAAGTTCAAACATTGCCATGAACAATATTTCAAAAAAAACCAAAAATAAATAAAAAATAAAAAAATCTGAAAATTTAAAGAATCCAAAAAATTAAGATGTTAAAAAAATCATGAAATTATAAAAAAATATAAAAAATCCGAAAATTAAAAAAAATCCAAAAAATTAATATTTTAAAAAAATCCAAAAATTAAAAAAATTATAAATAAAAGCCAAAAATTAAAAAAAAATCAATGTGTGCCAATATATCATATAATTAGGGAGTATATCTTAATAATTATGGAGTATATCTCTTAATAATTATGGAGTATATCTCTTAATAATTATGGAGTATATATTAATATATTTTGAAGTATATCTTGATATATTTTTGAAGATTTTTTTTTAAAATATATTATTATAGTTTTGAATAATAAAACACAAATGGTGGCTTAATTGGAACTTGACCCTAAGTCACAAGTTCGAACCTTGCCATGAACAATATTTTAAAAAAGAAAATCCAAAATATTGAAAAAAATTTGAATAAAAAAATCAAAAAATTGAAAAAAAAATCCAAAAATTAATGCAAAATGTGTGTCATGTCATCGTTGAGGTGGCGTTGAGTCACTAAATCATATTAATCCAGTCATAGTTAGCCCCATGTATAAGTTATATATATATATATATTTATATAGTATATATATATTAGTTATATATAATAATATATATATATATAAATATATATAGTAATGGATCCATCGAGAAGTAAATTAAAAATAAAAAGTGTGAGAAGTGCCTAAAACCACACATTGAGATCAACGACTGCATTAGATGCATTTCATTCCATTAAGATGCACCATTTTGAGTTTCTAAAGTTAATTTGAGTGTAATGCTGCAAATTGATTTTCATGTTCGGCACATGCAGAGGAACAAAAAAAAATCATGAAATGCAATCTTTATACGTATATGCCTCTAATTAAAAGCTAAAAAACACATTATTATGTGCGTTATAATGTTATCTAAGATTATATGATATGCTTCTAATTTTAAGTCGTTCATCTCGGATATACGTTTATAAGTTACTTCTTATCCTCTTAATTTAAAGAAAACTTCCTCATTTTGATCCTAACTTTTTATATATATATATATATATTTAAAGTATAAGAATATATATAAATATGATATATATAAATATATAATATACATATATATATTAACTTAATTAAATATTTTGTCAATTCATAAATAGCGACTCTTTCGTGTCTATATATACCTTTTCCTTACACTCGTCTTTCATATTTTCTCCCATTACACGCGCCATAACACACTTTAATTTCATTCAATTCGCTCTCGATCTCTTTCTAAAAACGTCAACCAATACGTTAATTCATAGGTGGTTGTTTGTCTTCTGTTGGTGGCGATTTACGGCCATATTCTACTCCTATCTTTGTTTCGGAGGTTCTTGATCAAACAGAGAATTTGACTTCTTTCTTTATACGCAACTCTGATAATTTGTCTTATGACCAGCATATACGCGCGTTGGATGCACAACACGAGCTTGATGCTGGTCAAATTTACTTTGTTTTACCAGTTTCTAAACTTCGTTATCGTCTTAGTGCTTCTGAAATGGCCGCGCTGGCCATCAAAGCCAGCGTCGCCCTTAATTCCAAACCATCTTCTTCTTCATCTTTGAAATCATCTAAAGGATATAGTCAGCAGAAAAGGAGTAATAGCTATAAGAAGAAATCAAAGATATCTCCTTTTGTAGTGATGGAAACGAGTAAGATTAATGTGATAATTGACGAGGAAGCAGCTGATCGTATAATGTTGGATCAAAAGCAACAACAATCTTCATCGAGCTTAGGAGTGTCGAGATCAACTTCAATTAGGAAAATGCAAAGATATTCATCAAGGAAAACTCGGTTGGCTGTTTGGTCTTTTAGGCTTCGCCTGGCAACGATATACGAAGCTGAATCCTCTGATCACTCTCATTCTTATAAATTATATTAACAAGGTTTTTAGCCCGCGCTTCGCTGCAGAGCGCGGGGCTAAACGGTGTTGAGTCAAGAGTAATCTCGCTTGTGTTTCGCTTGACAAAACTAAAATGAAATATGTAGAATGAGCAAGTTAAGTTCGTGTTTGGCCCCGAGTACGGATTTTTGCAATGGCAGTAAACCACATAATGTGAGATGCTCATGTTACTAAAAAACCCATACACAAACCTCTCTGTGAAAAGTAATGTAAGATGAATGCAGTAGCAATAAAAACACTAAATTGTGAAATATTTATTTAACATAAATTTATACATGTATCTGTATTGTCGAACTATACATAAATGTTGCAGCGCGTCAGATCAACTACTTCCCTTTTAAAGAGCATGTACCATCATCAATTCTGAGAATGGACACTTTAATGTTTTAGACAAACTGTGGGCTTTCGAGTAAAAGAATGAAGAAGAGTTGCAGCGCTCTTTTTTCCATGAATGAAGAAACCGATTCATTTAGATGCTGCAGAACACAAAAAAAGATTCAGTATTCACTAAGGTGGAAAAAAATAGAAAAATAGCAGACTATTTTAGACACTTGATCCTGAATAGATTATCGAATTATCCGATTCGTGTTTTGCCATAGACAAATTCTAACAAAGCCACAACTTTACATTATATATCAGGTATAGGTGGCAAAGTGGGTAGAACCGTACACCATTACTAAGTAAATAGGAAAATGGCTAAAGTTAGCATTGTGAAGAAAGATTCAATTTCTGCTATCGTGGCGCTTTCCGCAGTCTCTGCAGTATTAGGACTATGCTTGACTTTTCCATTAACTTCCTCGTATCACGTCTTACTGATATCTATCTTACAACGTCTGCTTATGTTTATAACTAAATATCGTAACAATAGTCTTTATTCAGCCAAATATATTCATCTTGGATTACGAATAACATAATGTTTGTGTCCCGAACTATCTTGACCTTAAAGAAAATCTATTTTTACCTAATTATATGCATTCAGGGTTCACATAAAACGCTTTAGAGGGTGGTTGTTCAAGCCTTATTTTTTGGTCTTATGAGCTACTTAACACGGCTCATATTATTCAACTTATTTTTATATATGAGCTTACTATGAATTCAGTATGGAAAATAAGTCCATAAGTGAACCAACAGGGCATATTTTAACGGGTACTATACTCTACTTAGTAATGGAAGAAGCAGCAGGTATACTGTTGTATGGTAGAACAAAAAATAAATTGGAAGCCCAAAATATAAGTTAATCCAAACAATTTCTTACCACAGTCCACGTGTATTCTTTTCTCGCAAGATAATGAAAAGATTGATGGTTTTAAAACATAAGGCTAAACACCCTGGTAATATGAGTTTGTTTGTAAACTTGAAGTACTATGATTTTCTAATAGTCCAAGTAAGTATGATATCTCAAAAAAGTTAGAGTTGATGGAGCCGGATAACTATCACTTTCAACAGATACCTCTACATTATGTTCTTGTTTTTGACCAAATTCTACTTTTATATCTGTTTTTATCAACCTTTGGAGCCTAAGTATTCATTTTCTCATTGTTAGAGATAAGGTAAACGATAATCAATTGGCAACACTTTCATGTGTAAACTGAAACTAACCTTGTAAGCCATGCGTTATCATATGTTTCGAACTCTATATTCTGAAAGTGGTTTGTTGAGGAATTCGACCGCATCAAGCTATAAAACAGAAAAACCGAGTGATGGGGTGTCATTAAAACTCTTATTCGAATGAAAGTTATTAGGTGATATTGTATTATATCTGATAATGAGATGTAAAGAAACCACCTTGACAACGCATAAAAATTTAGATTCTATGGCAAGTTTTTCATCTTCATCATCATGTTTATCAACCACGACCACTGAACACACCCCTCCCTGGCTTCGCCAAGTTCTAATCTGATCAAGAAATGAAAATGTCATTATGAGTCTTAATTGTTTGTTCTAATCTGATCAAGAAATGAAAATGTCATTATGAGTCTTAATTGTTTGTTTAATGTAAGGAAAAAGAGTAGTAAGCCTCATAGAATAATATCACTAAAAAATAATAGTGCAAATGGAAGTGCTTCGAGCCCAGACACTTCAACTGTTGCTTATGTGACAGGGGAAATACCACATAATATACTTACTACGACTTCTGAACATAACATCCTAATTAAAATATAAAGATGTGAATCAGTTGTTTCAAAAATCCGATATTTATGATGAGGAAAATGAATGGCTTGACTGGAAATAACAAACTTCAGTTTTGTATTTGAACCATGCAATTAGTTATAAGAAAATAAGAAAAAGTATAAGTACCATTGGATTAGATATGAACGGTCTGAGTTTGTAAGTGGTCAGCATGAGATACATTACTACAGATCTAACACTGAAGTGCAGAATCTTAAGCCTTCGTCTTTCTTTCCATTTTCGTCGCCTGGTTTTTGGACTGTTGTTGTTTTGAGTTTCTACAGCATGTTCCGGCCCCCATTTGCACTACTTCATCGGGACCCTTGAAAATGAAGCTGAAAATAATAATGAGGTGTAGTAACAGGGACATCTACACAACCATGGCTATTGAATTATGTCAAGAACTAAAATAGGAGAGTTGACCTTGTCTACTTGCACGCGTTATGCTGCTTTGGGGTTTAGAAGGCCTTGACAGGTTCTGCACAACAACAAACGGATGTGATAAGGGGTATAAAATGTGAGCGTTCCAAATATTCTTAATTCTTTGAGTATGTATCAAAGGTATCTAAAATAGAACGATATAACCTCCCACGTCCTATTTGAATAGAAACAAATTGACAGTCGACAAAGCAGAAATTTATCAAAAGTAATGGCTAAACCGTATGTGTGACATATCTTACCTACTTATTGTAGTAGGTTGTGATGATCTTCTCGTATTTCTTATTCATTTTCTCAAGTTTGGCTTGAAAACACAACATTACCTAGATATCGGGAGCAAAAAACCACCGTCATCAGATATCACCATTGTTGTTTCCACCCTTGCTATGCTTTTTTAGTCACGCGCTGCAAGATAAAAACACAGTCAATGCAAAAAGCGTAAGCTGCTGATTTTGTAAATACAAAGACTTTGTGTTTAGATCACAATAATATCAATAATTATGCTGGCAACCATATCAGGCCACCCGTACCGCTAAAGCACACTTATCAAATGCAACTAGGAGAAAGTAAATCAAATTTCAAAGTGATATGCTTATTATGAGGTAACATAAGCAGATTCTGATGAGTAGGTACGAAGCTCCTTATTTCAAAAACGCTTATTTGAGATGAAATCAAGCTTATTATTTTAGTATCAAATTTTACTTGAAACATATTTAACTAACTGTTTCATCCCAACATGCCAATAAAACAAAAAGAAGCTGACCTGGTACTCAGTTTGCGGTTGAAGTGACCTTTACGCATATGCCACTGCGCATTTTGTGATCGCTTTACCCCGGGGAGTCTGATGCAATCAGGCCACTGATTCGACTCACCTCGTGCTTTATGCACACCTGAACCCAAACATATTATTCCAATTAAAGAAACAAACCAAACTGAACACATGACTGGTATATGTTGTACTGTTGTACAACAATTTTAGTTTGGTAACCTAGCTGTATTTGTTAAGAATGTTCAATAACAGCATGTCAACAGATCTTTTAGCCAAGTCTACTTTGTGATGCTAAATAAGTAATAAAAGGGTTTGTCACATCTATACTATATTATAAAGAATTTAGGACTTTCTTTTATTAGAAGTTTTAATTTTCAGACAATTATCCTTTCTTGTTAAAGAAAGTCTGAATTTTTAGTTTGCTGGCTCATCATGCTGTTGTAAGACAAAAGCACGTAACTACTAACATTCATTTTTAACTAACTCATTTGTAACAGCCCATTCAGTTTCAGACCTCATTACAAATTTTCAGGTTCCCTTATTCACTCTAATTCATCTTGAAATGTTGATAATAATTATCAGAAAATTTATCAAAAAAGTAAACAATCTGGATGATGCTTTTAACCTGTTCAATCAAATGACACATAAACAACCTTTGCCTTCCATTATTAAGTTTATAGCCATCGGGTACCCGCCGCCGCATTGCGCGGGTACCATGCTATGTTTATTAATTAACAGATTTCTTACCCTACAGATTTGTAAGCCTGCTATGGCTTTAGCTTGTGCAATCGATATAGCTTAAAACAGAAAAAGCGTCCTAGTTATACATGTACCACACTCAAAGACGCCATAAATACCGTAGAATAAGCACTCCAAACAACCCTTAAAAGTAATTAAAATAAGCACGCCAAAATGACATTATAAAAAGTTTATATAAGCACTCCAAACAGCCCCTAATGTAGTTTAATTAAGCCTCCCAAAAAAGCCATGTAAATAGTTTCAATAAGCTATCCATTTCAAATAAGCATTTCAAACACTTGAAACAGCCCCTATTGACTAAATCCGGTGAGTGGTTGTTCTTGCGGATACGAATAGACCGTTTGATCCTGAGAAGCTATTATTAGACCATTTAAACGAAGGTATACTTTTATCTGTTTTTATTTGTGTGCCCCTTTAGAAAGCTTAGCATACAACGAGGTTAAACCTTGAACGGATAAATATAGGAATAGCTTAAAACGAAATGAATTAGACATAACACACAAATCACTTTGCAATATAATTGAAGAATTTAGGAAAAAATTATTTTGAGTCAACCTTCCACGTCCTATCACTCAACCCGCCTGTTTGTCTAGTCCGGTCCAAACATTTGAGAATAAAGCGGTTCATTTTGACATGAGCTGATTCAACATTGGTCGACCCGCAAAGCAGCTTTTACTTTCATTTCTATTTGGAAATTCTTAAAAAACAATATTAAACTAAATCTCGGATAAAACTATTTAACGCGACGTTTGTATCAAAAATAGACCTTGTGCAACTTTCTATCGTTTAGCTTTTAGCCCAAATTGAGCAATTTGACCCATTACCTAGCATGCCCTTTACACCTAAAATAATCTTACCCAAACACCTCTTTAATAACAATTTCATATTGTCATTTTTATGTTATGTACGTATTTAAGCATCTACGGTCTAAAAATCTATGAGTACTGTTTATAAAAGATTTTTATAGTGAGTACTTACTGTCTTGGGATTTGGTTGTTTCATCTTTAACCTGTCCAAAAATAGGAGCTCCAACCTGAGTAAGCTCTCTTTTGATTGCCTCTAGCTGCTGGGTGTACATAATCAAATCCATTTTTGCCACAGTTTCAACACAAAAACCCCCTCCTTTCAGCCCCCGTTTCAGCACGTAAACTCGCCCATTTCGACCCCATCTAAGCACCTAAACCCACTAATTGTAGGTCCCATCTCAGCAACGAAACCCACCTGCTGCAGCCCTCATCTCAACAACCAAACACACACATTTCAACTCTAATTTCAGTGACCGAACACACCCTTTTTATGTGACAAAGTTTCTAAAGCCTGAATCCAAGAGCATTCGAGCATCAGCAATAGCTTCTGCAGTCTTCCTACAAATATCAAACACATAAGTTACTTGACAGCTTCAAATTCATTAAAAAGATAAACATTACCGATATGACTACTTACAAAACGTCATACACAACTGCTCCTAGTTTCCACGACCTGTACCTTCACGTGTGAAACGCATCTCTGTACGAATAAACAAAAAGATACTAAGTTTAATTGAATGAAAAACAGTTAGTTCCGAAAACTGTCTCATAGAAATTATATCCTTGTTGTAACCAATCTTTTTATATAATTTTCCCAGAAAAAAAAACCTACCTGGTGTTTGGATTAGCTTATTTTATGGGCTTAACGGTTTATTAAAATTCAGAAAAGCAGATAAGATTACATTTTTGCGCTTATGAGCACATAAGCCACATTAAGGTGTCCACAAAGATAAGCCAATAAGCCCTCAAATAAGCTACTTTTAAATTATTTAAAAAATACAAAATAAGCTAATCCAAACACTGCCTTTAGTGAATATTACAATGTGTTTGTTTGTTTTGTTCTCCAAACACGATGGACTCGTTTGTCACCTACAATCTAAATTCACATAAGCCATCCTAATGATCAATAACTTTGAGCATGCAAATAAGCCAACGGGTGCAACCGGCCATTGATCAGTACCCTATTCCTCTAAAAGACTAACTACAAACAAAATCATATCACTTTTAACAAATCCATACCAAAATAATACAATAGAAAAGAAATCAAAAACTGAATTTTATAAACAAAACATACTAAACTCATTCACATAATACATAATCAAAGTAAAGCCCTAATAAGTTAGTTATTCAAGTTGAAACTCACCTCAAACGATCCTCAAAAGCTTTGGTGTCGGCTCTGTTGCGGTGGTAACAGCAGAAATCCTAGATAAAATTTCAAAATCTATTATAACAAAAGAAGAATGAATTAAATCTCAAGAGAAACAAAAAAAAATTAAGATAACATCAAATAAAACCAACCAACAATACACTAACATAAAATTATAAACAATTTTGAGTATTGGTTGCGTGCTTTTGAAGAAGAAGAAGATGAAATAATGAAGCGGTGGTGATTTAGTCATTCGGTGTGTGTGAAAGTTCATGAAGAAGAAGAAAAAGTTATTTATGGGACGGTGGAAGAGAGAAAGGGGAGAAGGACACGTATCCGGGGTACGTGTCTAATTAATAAAACGGGTTACGGGTATGGGGTTGACCCGAGCGACATTAAAAGGAGCACGAATTTTGATTTCTGCTCTTTAATATACTACCTCCATCCCAAAATTATTGTCCACTTTTGACTTTCTAAGTCTTTCTCTCTCAACTTTGACCTTAAATATTTTTGTTTGTGCTATTTGATATTTGATGCATAATATATGAATGGATTGAGTTTTAAATGTAATTTTCATTGGTATAATTTTTATCAAGTATTATGTAACATAAACAAAATTATTTAAGGTCAAAGTTGACAAAGAAAGACTCAGAAAGTCAAAACTGGACAATAATTTTGGGACGGAGGTAGTAGTACAAGTAGCTATACCCGCGCGTCGTTGCGGGACGGTTAGTGGAGCGCGGGGTTTGAAGAAACTTAAAGTTTTATTCATAAAAAAACAGATCGATGACTCCAACAGTGCGAGAGGGTATTCCGAGAAGAAAAAAAGAAAAATTTTATTTTAAATTTTTTTTGAGAAAAAAAAAACTGGTCAAAAACAAATAATGTGACCCACTTTATTAATGTGGAGGTCGGGTCAAAAACATTTAATAAAAGAAAAAGAAAAAAATTTATTTTAAAAATTTTTTTGAGAAAAAAAAATGGCCAAAAACAAATAATGTGATGTGACCCACTTTATTAATGTGGGGTCGGGTCAAAAACATTTAATCATTTGAATTGAAAATTGTAAAATATTTGAGTTTTTGGATAATATGTGATATGGGCAGGGTTCTAAATAGCGGCGCCATAGCGCGCTATAGCGGCGATATGGCGCGAGGCGTGGCCTCCACGTTACGAAACAGGCCAAGGCGGCATCTTGAGGCGTGGCGTGCAATAAGGCGCCATATAGCGCGCTATAGCGTGAGTTTTTTTGAAGCTTTAAAAAATTTCATGAATTTGAGCTTATTTACAAGTATTTATGCTTTGGGTTGTATGAGATTCGGGCTTAGTAACCCCGTTACTCAATTTTAATCCTAGTAGCTAACTAATATTGACCACTCTATAAATATTTTTTGCCTCCTTGAGTCACGCCTTAAAAACGCTATGACGCAACGCCTCACGCTAAAGCTTGAGGCTTGGCTATGCCGCTACGTCACGCTTCACGCTATTTATAACCTTGGTTCATATGGGTCAATCCTAATCTGACGCATACAAAATAATCTCCCGTTTTACCCACACATTCACATTCAAACAGTAAATTGGTTCGGTTATTATTCATACATTTAAATGTAATTTATTTACATAATATCACAAATTGATCTATTATATAAACGTTGTCAACAGTTTTTTAAGACCCCGTGAATTAAATGTCCTTTTTTATGGTGTTGTTAGATTATTTTACTCTTTTCCAAAGTGATATATTCTCAAATTTATATACCATAGAAAAATTAAATATCTTTTGTACTCTCTTCGTTCCAAAATTATTGTCTTCCGACAAAAAACACACAGTTTAAGAAGTGTAACTGCTTTCTCTTTCTTATTTTTGACAGAATGATAGTTTTGCCTTTAGCTAATTAATTTAAGTAGTCTTTAAAGTTTGTAATAATAATTTTTAACATAGGTAATATAGTAAACGTGATCAAACTTTTTATATATTTTTAGTAGTGGACAAATAAATTGAGACATCCCAAAAAAGAAACGTAAACAGTAAAAATGGGACGGAGGGAGTAACATTTTAAATAATTTATATGTATCGTAAGTTAGCATTAATATGTTCTATTCACGGGGCTAACATGTAATTTATTTACGTAATAACGCAAACCTATCTCTTATAAAAACACTGTCACGGTTTCTTAAGGCCCCGTGAATTTCACGGGTCAATAAACTAGTTTAATAATGTTACCCACTTTATTAATGTGGGGGTCGGGTGAAAAACATTTAATGTGACCCGTTCTTTTTTGGGTCGGGTCCCCCAGTAATTATATTGTTTAGAAATTATTAATTATTAATAAAAAAAACAGGCCGACGACTCAAACAGTGCGAGAGGGTATTCCGAGGAAAAAAAAGAAAAAATAAAAAACCCGGTCACCGCGCGCTGCTGCGGGACGATTTGCGGAGCGTGAGGTTTGAGGAAACTTAAAGTTTTATTCATAAAAAACAGACCGATGACTCTAACAGTGCGAGAGGGTATTCCGAGAAAAAAAAAAGGAAAATTTTTTGAGAAAAAAAAAAGAACGGGACGATTAACGGAGCGCGAGGTTTGAGGAAACTTAAAGTTTTATTCATAAAAAAATAGACCGATGACTCAAACAGTGCGAGAGGGTATTCCGAGAAAAAAAAAAGAAATATTAAAAAAAATGGTAAAAAAAAAAAAGGGAAAAACCTTTTATTAATATGGGGGTGGGGTGGGTAAAAAAAAAAAGGGAAACCTTTTATTAATGTGGGGGTGAGGTCGGGTAAAAAAAATTAATGTGACCCGGTTTTGTGTTGGGTCGGGTCCCCCAAAAAATGTATAGTTTAGAAATTATAATTATAATATAATTTTTTGTTTGCATTTAATCTTTTTGATATCCCTATTATATGTATGTAAATACTGAATTGCTTGAGGATTAATGAATCTGAGCTTTAATTTTGTAATCTCATGCCGTCAAAGTTATATATTGTTTTCATCATCATGCTAGAATAGAGAATTCAAACTGTATGTGATTCATCAAAAAGTCGAACAAAAAGGCTAAAGAGTTCAAATTATATTTTGTCTTCCAACACAAAATAAAATACAAGTTCATGGTTAGGGAACAATTGTTTTACTCAATTACTTTGTCCAGAAAAAAGTCGAACAAAAAAACTTGTTTTGCTATTTGTGGCTAGAATCACATATATGGAATCTAGTAACCATGTAGTTAACTTTTTAGCTAAGCCATAATTTATTTATGGGAAGTGATATTTCCATGGAGGAAATTGATTCATACACATAAACTATACCCATGCGTGTGTGCGTGCGTGCGTGCGTGCGTGCGTGTGTGTGTCTGTGTGTGTGTGTTTGTGTCTTTGTGTCTGTGTCTCTGTGTGTCTGTGTTTCTGTGTGTCTGTGTGTGTCTGTGTGTGTGTGTGTGTGTGGCGTCGATCAAACAAGAAAGGGAGAGGGAGAGAGGTTTTTGTGTGTGTGTTTTTCTTGAGAGAAAGAAGCTTATGATGAAATGAGGTGAAATGTGTTTGGACACCAATTTAAACTCTCCAAAATGGAATCCTAGGAACATAGAAATATCTAGGAAACGCATTGACCATGTTTATCGGTGTAGTTTGCCAACCGAATTGTGGGCCCAATTGTCACTTTTTCTAATATTAAATAAAATATGAACAAAATGAATACCCTGAAATGCTCGAACTGGTCGTTCAAGAAGAAGGGATCCCCAACCCAATCTAGCCACATGTCATAGTTTGAGTGGATAGTCAAGATTTATTTTTTCTAACCATTTTTTATTTATACCATCATTATTATTAGTTTGTAGTAATATAAAAGAATTAAAAAAATACACCAAAATTTATAAATTTTAAATTTTTTATCCAAAATACCACATGTCACTATATAAGTGGACAAGTATATTTTCTTCTATTTTCCTATTGGTTATCCATATTTTTGATAAACTAATAGATAATTTATGTTTTTTTTTCAAAAAAAGAATATAATAAATATACAAATAATGTTAATTTTCAGTCTCTATAAATATAGTCCAATATCGACATATTTTCATACACTTCTCAATTCTTCATTTCTGATTTCTTAACTTTTTTATATCTAGTTTATCTACTATGGATCCTAATTATCCTAATTATTTCCCAAACACCCAGTATTATGGAGGTTTTCAAAGTCTTCTAAACTCCCAGTCTCCGAATCTAAATCCAATGCCTAGTACACCTAACCATGAAACTTCACAACATGTTTCTAGATATTTGTTTGAAGATTCTCAAATACCAAGCAGAAGTACCGAAAAAATTTCAAAATGGAAAACCAAAGAAGATATAGCTTTGATGGCAGCATGGTGTCAAGTTAGTGGTGATCCAACTCGTGGAAACAATCAAAGAAAAAGTTCGATGTGGGCAAAAATTTGGCAAATGTATGAGCAGACAAGAGCTGAAAACCCAAAAGATATCGGCCCTCGGAATGAAAATCAGATGAAAGGTCGTTTTAAACGACTTAATGAAAACGCAAGCAAGTGGGTCGCTGCTTACAAGGCAGCGTATAGCAGAATGAAGAGTGGAATGAGTATGAAAGATGTCGAGCTTGATGCGCACAAAATTTATGAGGGAGATGGTAGCAAGTTCTTAGACTTGACTGTATTTAACGAAGTTATGTGTAAACATCCCAAGTGGATGTTAAACATAGATCGTGACAATACACGTTCACGTCCTATAGATGAAGAACCTAATGAAGAAAGTGGTGGCAGTACCAAAAGATCGCGGACTAGTGAAGAAGGAGAGTATGTTGTTCACTCCAACCAAGAAACACCAAATAGTGGTGGTTCAACTATTCAACGACCTATTGGTAGAGACGCTGCCAAAAGAAAGGAAAATGTAAGGCATCACAATCTTTTTCATCCGCTGAATTTGTTGAAGAATTGCGAGCAATGAGGATCACTAGGGAAAGTGAAATTGAAGTCATGAATAAAAGGCTCGAGGTAGATAAGAAACGAGAAGAAAGGGAGATAAAACGGGAAGAAAGAGAGCTTAAACGGGAAGAAAGGGAGCTCAAAAAAGAAGAAAGAAAGACTAAAAAGATGTATATGTTGCATATGAAAGCTTTGTTGGCAAAAGATCATCTTTCACCAGAAGACGAAGACATGAAGCGTAATTTGTATGAGATGTTGTATGGAAAGTGATGTTTTGAATTATGTTTGTATCAATATGAATTTTAATAAATGAAATCTTGTTTTTATCAATAATGAAAATAAAATCTTATCATAACACGTGGCAATGTTTTACTCGATCATATAGATTACAGATCACCTTATTAATAATGAAAAGAAAATCTTATCATAACACGTGGCAATGTTTTACTCGATCATATAGATTACAGATCACCTTATCAATAATGAAAAGAAAATCTTATCATAACATGTGGCAATGTTTTACTCGATCATATAGATTACAGATCACTTTATCAATAATGAAAAGAAAATCTTATCATAACATGTGGCAATGTTTTACTCGATCATATAGATTACAGATCATCTTATATAAATGAGAGATCATTTATGAAAGTTACATAGCCGTTTTACACATTCAAATATATTTCTAATTCAATTTCTCAAAAAAATTATGTCATCTGATTCTGAAGACTTATCATCTGATTCTAACTCAAGTTCGATCTCATCCAACTCAATCGAGTATCATGAATGGGAGTCACGTGTTGTTCAATATAATCAACGCACTGATCGCATCCTTGAAGATGTTATTATCAACTATCCTAATTTAGTCATACAAGACCAAACTCCCAGAGCAAGACGAGCGTATCGTGATAGGGAACGTGAGCAAGGTGAGACACGTTTAATGGCAGACTATTTTGTGGACAACCCAACGTTTGATGAAGTTATATTTCGACGCAGATTTCGCATGCGTAAACACCTGTTTATTCGTATTGTTGATTCTGTTACTGCCAATGATCGATATTTCCAACAAAGACGTGATGCTACGGGTAGACAAAGTCTTTCATCATTGCAGAAATGTACAGGAGCTATGCGGGTGTTGGCTTACGGTGTATCATTTGATGCCGTAGATGAATACTTGAGGATGAGTGGTGCTGTGACAAGAAAGTCTCTCATGTCGTTTGTACAAGGTGTCATTTCTTGCTTCGGTGATGAGTACCTTCGAAGGCCAAATGAAGATGATTTGGCGAGACTACTCAATATCGGGGAACAACGTGGGTTCCCGGGTATGATAGGTAGCATTGACTGCATGCATTGGCAGTGGAAAAATTGTCCTACAGGTTGGGCTGGACAATACGCAGGAAGAAGTGGAAAGCCAACCATCATTTTGGAAGCTGTTGCGTCATATGACTTATGGATATGGCATGCTTTCTTTGGAACACCAGGTTCGTGCAATGATATTAATGTTCTCCATCGATCTCCTGTTTTTAATGATGTGTTAGAAGGTCGAGCACCGAAAGTGAGTTATGTTGTGAATGGTAATCAAAAAAATATGGCATATTACCTTACTGATGGTATATATCCTTCATGGGCTGCATTTGTCAAATCTATATCTTCTCCACAAATTAGAAAGCACAGGTTGTTCGCTCAACATCAAGAGGCTGTTCGAAAAGACGTGGAACGGGCATTTGGAGTTCTACAAGCTCGTTTCGCATTCCTTCGACATCCATGTCTTATTTGGGACTACGAACAAATGGGACAAATAATGATTGCTTGCGTTATTATGCACAACATGATAGTTGAAGATGAACGAGAAACTTACCAAAATTATGATCCATCCATTTTTTTTAACGACACACAAACAAATGGTGACGATGATGTTGTTGCGTTCTCCACTGAACGAATTGCGGATTTGACAAGTTATATGAGAAACAGAGAACAATTGCGCAACAGAGAAGCTCATTCATCTCTAAGAAATGACTTGATTGAGCATATATGGCAGAAATTTGGCGATGATAATTAATTATGTCATTTGTATTTCTAAAATTTGTAATTTTTTATTTCTTCATGTTTTTGTAATTTTATTTTTTAATAAAAGACGTATTTTATTTCAATTAAAACCTAAAAATATAAAATAAATTTTTTTTTTATTTTATTATTCAGATCGTTGCTTTTCAAAAATATATTTATCAAGTAAATAATTTGTCAAACATATAGTTTTATGTAAACTTTTAATTAGTTAAATTAAATATAAAAGTAATAATATTATATGTTAGGTTGAGTTGTTGATAAATGGTGAAAAATATATGGGTTGGTTGTATGTATTGGTTGTGTAGGTAGAGGAAAGAGAAAATAATATTTTAATTAGAGATTGGGTTGGGTTGGGTTGTGAATAAACATGGTCTTAGCAAAAGTTTAGGAGGGATATTGGGGTGAGGGATGGCGGACACAAACAAGGGTGCGGGTGAAAATTAAATTTTTTGTTCATGCATGGGGAATCGTAAGTCCTTAGATCTTTTATTTCATGATTGGATATTTTTAAAATATCGATTACCGCTTACGCAAAAACTGAAAAACGAGCAGAACTTAAAAGAAAATTCTGAAAATTTAAATATTCAACCCAAACGTAAAAACGAGACAATTGTCGAAAGACTACATTCATTGACAACCCAGAAAACTTCCGGTAATGGTTCTCAGATATACACGGGTGAACTCCCCAATTCAGCGTAAAATTACACGTAATTATAAAAGTCAAACTGAAGTACAAAAAGTCAACGGCGAAAATCTAGAAATTTTTACGGGGCGTGACAATCATACTATCGGATCCTTACTGTTCAACACGTGAAACCAAACAAGACAACCATCCCAAATCCTTCATTAAACACGTTGTACATACCATATGTAAACATGGCACCATTTGTGAGACACAATGGCAACCCCGCCTGGCGAGGCACATAGCCGTCACGCATTAATACGCTGTAATAATTATGTCTCAAATCAGGACGACAAATTCATCCTAATAGTCTTCAGGAGATGATAGAAAGTAGGATGCAAGACTCTCCTTGCCTTTCATTCTCATATAATGCTAGAAAATCCCACCACGGTTAATAAGGACTCACGGAACACAAGTATTGGACAAGAATGGAAAATGAGCCATAAGCTCAACATCCAACCCCCGCTCGTGGTTGACGTGCTAAGGGAGGAAAGTGAGGTTGGTTAGGTGGTTTCGTTCAATTAACGTAAAAGAAGGAAAAAAGAGTGTGGTTGTGAGTGTGTGAGGGGTATATGATGAGGTATATTTGTACAAAATGAACCAAAAGTTTATAAAACCGTAAACATATTTGTGTAGCAGACACCCGGTGGTAAATTGGCTTGTGACCAAAATTAAATACTGTACGGATTGTGACTTTATATATCACATGTACACTCACTCGTATTCAACTGGTCAAGAAAGTGGCTCTAAAGAAAAGTCAAATTCAGCTTTCTTATCTTTTTGTCGGTTGTTTTTATGCCTTTAGTATTTAAACCAAAAAATAAAGGCTTCTAATAATAAAGGCTTCTTTTGGCATACATTGGCTATATCATATAATCCACCAAGTTAGAATCATAGATAAATATCGGCATGTCGCATTTATTTTAGTTGCTAAACTATATGAAGGGTTTTTCTAACATGTGCCACAGGGGCACATGTTAAGGTGGTGATATCAGGCTGTGACACAACATGATTGGCCAACAGTTATTTGTGGGGCCTGATAATGATTAATAACAATAACTGGTTGTGACACACAGCCTGTGTCCCCATCTTAACATGTGCCCCTGAGGCACATGTTAGAAAAACCCCTATATGAATAGGTATGAAAATGTTCACAGCTTGAGCTAATAACTCTATGTTGGCACAACCATATTCAATGAATTGCAATAATTAGGGGTGTTCGCGGGGCGGTTCGGTTCGGTTAGTTGGAAGATTTAAATTATCCGTCACGGGGCGGGTAATTAATTTTACTATCCGTTGCCGAACCGTCCTAGGCGGGTAACCGGACATGCGGGTACCCGAAGTGAGCGGTTACCCGCTGTTCGGGTCACGGTTAACCGTTTTTGACGTTTAATAGAGTTTAACCGTATAAAAAATAACATAGTCTAGAACATAAAATGTATTTCTAGTAAAATTAAATGACGTTGAATTTAAAAGTCATATAAAACTTAAGTATTTCGTTACAATAATTGCATTCAAATATTCATATATAATGTATTAACAAAAAAAATATTACTCAACATTATAGATTACGATCACATTAATCAATTTTCACACATAGATTTTTACAAATGTTTACTTTACGAGTGAAAAGTCGTTATACAATAAAAGTATTGCAATAATTGGTTAATACTTGTAAAATTATTTGAATATTAGTTAGAAAATAATCATGCATAATATGCATGGTTCGGTTCGGTTAACCGCGGATATCTAAAAGTAAAAACCGAAACCGAACCATTATAAGCGGGTTTTTTCGGTTTCGGATTGAGCGGTTCGGCTCGGTTCGTCGGTTTCACGGTTTTTTTGAACACCCCTAGCAATAATTATGAGTTACTCTCTCCGTCCCACATTAAATGCTTTTTTAAGTCTTTTTTCTTCAACTTTAATATTAAATATTTTTGTTCGTGTAATATAATAAATGATGCAAGATTTATGAATGATTAAGTTTTTAAATGTCTTTTCATTTGTATAATTTTCATTAAGTATTATATAACATATAACATAAACAAATATATTTAAAGTCAAAGTTGAAGAAAATGATTTTGTTTCCTTTTAATTATACTAGCCGGGTACCCGCGCAATACGGCGGCGGGTACCCTGTGACTATATTTTGCGGCGAGCAAATGTTATCCGGCTAAGCGTTTTTCTAACGAAAAAATAAAGAATATCTGCAGTAAGTACCAGTAAGAGTTGAGGAGTGAAAGTAGGGTATATTGTGAGACTATTTTTGCTGTAACAAAAAGCATTTGTGTGTGAGAGATATGAAATGGTCTGTGTGGATTTATATTATGGATGCGGTTACACATTGTTAATAATCATTATTGATATTAATGATTTTAAGCGGTTACACGTTTTTAATAATTATTGTAGGCCGTTACAATGATGGTTTAAGCGGTTACACGTTTTTAATGATATTGCTTATTCTTTTTTTAAGATTTAAAAATCATAAACTTTTCTTAAAAGAAAAATAAAAATAATAATAAAATAAAAATTATGACATGTAAATTGATGTCAATAACATTTTAATATGTCATGTCAAAAATATATAATCGAAAGTAGTTATATTATGACACGAATAAATATAATGAAAAATGATATGCACCTAGAAGTAAATAAAAAACAATTCCATATAATGGAAAGTGGTGAAGGATGAGTGAGAACGGAGAGGGAAGGTGTTGAGATAAGGTTGGCAAAGACGTTTTAGAATAATATATCGTTTGCCTAATGATGACACGAGTGATTGTGTTGCATGTGTTTGGTTGTCTGTGTTGACGAACAAAGGTGGATATGTGAGACGAGGTGGTAGTTCTCTCATAGTGAAAGAAAAATGAAAGACACAACAATGTGGTGACTCAATAACACTTGAAGATTGAATATCTTCTTTATGTTCTTCACTTGCTAGTAAGTGGAAATAAACTAAAAGACTTAATTGGGGAAAATAAAATGAAAGTATCACTTGTAATGGTTATTAAACAAGTGCGGAAAGTTCTTGAGGAGATAATTTCTTTGGTATGAGAGTTTGAAAGTGAGAACCAATATTTGGTGGTAAAGATCATAAAGTTGGTAAAGTGTTCTTGATGTCAAGATTGTGTAGGGATATGTTTTGAGTATAATGTTTGTGAGGATTAAAGGTTGTTGAACTAACTGTTATTATCAAGAGTAAAGTATAGTTGTTAGGTTTGAGTGTAAGGTTGAAGTGTTTCGTGCGATGTTTGGATATGTAAAACTAATCATCAATATTAAGAGTGAAATCTAGTTATAAGGTTTGTGTATGATTAACATACGGGTCAAAGATTCTTTCACAATCAAGAGAGAAGTATATTTACAAGGTTTTGTGTTGAAGTATTGATGGTTCACAAACTATCTATTACTATCAAGAGTAAGTTGTAGTTGTAAGGTTTGAGTATGTGGTAGACGACGCTCTTGTAAGGTTGACCTAAGGTTTGAAGGTTTATGTGAACGGGGTGTATTTGTGTTGTTGAAAAATAAATGAGTGTTCTTGTTTGAAGAGGTATTAGTCCTAATAGTGACCAATTTAGTTTGTGTGAACGGGGTGTACATGTGTGTTAGAATAAAAGTTGAGTGCTCTTACGAATTGAGTTCTAGGGAATAAGAATCACATTTGTGAGTTCTTGAGAGTAATTGGTGAAATAATATATGTGAATGAGTGTGGTTTTCCCTCCCACTTAATTCGTGCTCATCCGGACATGACATGTCTTAAAGAAGAAAATAAACGATGACGATGATCTTCAACCGTGAAGTTATGTAGCTCTTCTCAAGCATTGCTAATGTTCATAGAATAATCTCATGATGATGTATGAGGTTATTTTAAAGGTGGTAGCGAAAATGATGGAGAGAAGACATTAGCCATCTATCTAGTAGTAGGGGCGTAATTGAGGTTTTCTTGGAATGAATTAGATATGAAAAATGAGTGGTATAACCGTTTATAGTTAAGGAGCGAATCCCTAAAGATATGAGACGGTTTATATAGTAACAAAGGAGTGGGAACAAGTTATGTTGGATCGTTTACTGAATAGATCTTAACCTTTAGCTTGTAAAGGGTTTGTTCCTTTAGATAATTCTAAAGCAACAATAATGAAACACTGATTTGAACACTATTGATTATGCAAAAACTAATCAATAATGCTAAGAAGAACAATATTAAGAATCACAAAAGAACTTTATAATATCACTTGAATCTGCCTAGGTTACAGATTACAAAGACTATGATTGCTAATAGATCTTTATTGATCTGTGTAGAACTATATCTACTAACTATGCCTAGGGTTCCTTTTATAGACTAAGGAAACCCTAATGGGCTTTACAAAACGCGTATAAAGATCATGCATATCCTTTCCTAAGATATCTCATGCATATCTCATAAACGGTACTAACTATTTTATACTAACGGTACTAACTATCTGATCAGTACTAACATTTTGTACTGTCAGTACAAATTACAACTAGCGGTACTAACTAATATAACTAACGGTACTAAGTCAGGAATGCATAATTCCCAACAATCCTCCCCTAAACATGATTGTTGAACTTGTTTAACTTCATGTTTCTTTAGTGTAAACATCTTGTAGACCAGGAGGATGTATCCAAACACTCTGTCAAATCTTGATCTGATCTTTGATAATTTTGACATCTTCAGCTATCCATTTTTATCAGCAACATATCTTCTCAGCAACACAGCAACATCCAACTAAGTTGGCTTTGTAGTTTTTGGCAAACTACCAGCCATTAACGGATTTGATATTCCTTTACCAGTAGCCGTTTGCTCTGGGATAGCCAATTCTTCATTGTAAACAACAAGGTGAATTGATAACCTTATAGTTTTGAGTAAACTATCAACTATCAACGGATTTGATTTGTCTTTACCAAAAGCCGTTTGCTTTTGGACTAGTCAATGCTTCATTGCCATAACATGGTGCACTGATAACCATATAGTTTTTAGCAAACTATCAGCTATCAACAGATTTGATTAGTCTTTACCAGGAACTGTTTGATCCTGGACTAGCCAACTCTTAACTGTGAAGCAAGGTGAGTTGAGAACCATACAATTTTTGGTAAATTGTCAACCATAAACGGATTTGAGAAGTCTTTACCAGAAGCCGTTTGCTTCTGGACTAGTCAATTCTTGATGTCTGTTAGACATGGTGAATTGAAGACCATTTATTGTGTGGTGGTTAGCCAACACCCAAACCCTTCTCAACTTCATTCTAAGCTTTTCTCTTCATTAAGCATATTGCTTAATGAATGATTTCGTCTCCTATTGTAGTGAGCAGTACTTTCCTCTTCAACCTCCAATCCCAAATCAAGCATTCTTTGCAACAATTCCTTAGAGAGAGGGTACCTTCTTTCAACTAGCATGTAGATGACTGTCCCATCCTTAAGCTCTAGTATGCAAACTCTACAAGCTTCATACAGTCTCCAACTAACAATCTCCCAATCTTGTTGATTGTTCTAGAAATCACCTTGATCATTTTCTTCTGTTAAGGATTCCATTCCCTAAAGAATCAACTCAATACCTTCTGGTGTGATTTCTAAGTACTGCTTCATCACCAAATCATATAAATGAAACAAATCCTGCCTATCAAAAATATGTAGTACCTCCATTAGATAGTTAAATGCCCTGAAGTGCCCATTAACTCTGTAGACAACAAGGTAATCCCCATCTGGTGATGAAACCTTGTGCAACTTAGAAACAAAAGATTTTGTCTCCATAATCTCACTATCTATGGTACTATCAAATGTAACAATCCTTAGACATTTTCTATGTTCATCATCACTATCATCATCTGGCTGTGGTCTTGGCCTTTTCCTAGCAATCATCTTCACATGACCACTTTTTCTTTTCTTTGTACCCTGCTCTGTCACTTCTTGTTCAGCAGGTACCTTTGCTGTGTCTTCTTCCCTTGGAGTTTCATTGACAACCCTCTTCTTTAATCTCTTCTTTTTAGGGTCTTTAGATTCTTCATTCATCTCCTTAATCTGTCTCTCATCCTCAGCAGAACCAATAGCAATAAAGTCTTTATCAGACCTTTTAACCTTTTTATACAGAACTTGTATTTCTTCAAAGTTCTTGTTCTTCAAATCAGCATGCTTCTTTCCTCCTACATGCTTCAGATAGGTCATCATTTGGTTTCTTAGCTGAGTTCTTGTTGGTGGTCTGCTTCTGATTGCAGCAGCTCTTTGTTGAGCAAGGAACCTCCTTTGAGCAGCAATAGTATCATAAAGAAATTTGGCTCTCTCTTCAACTGTAAACGTTTCTCTCTCTTCCTCTTGAAGCCTTGCAGCTAGAAGTCTATCAGCTTCAATTCTAGCCTGAATATCATCAAAATCTTGTATAAGAGCAGCCTTTGTAGCTTCTTCCTCAGCTAACTTTTTCATTTCCTCTTCTGCTTCCCAATCCTCTTGCACCTTTCTGGCTATTTCTTCATCCTTAGCAAGCTGATCAAACTTTCTTTCAGCTTCATCAACTCCCTCTGACTCAGCATCTGACTCAGCTTCTTCCTCAAGTACTTTATTGCCTTTGTCTTTAGGATCAATTTTAGGAAGAGGCTTCAATGTAAGTACTGATCTAGTTGATGTAGCCCTTGGTCTATCTGAATCATCAGCATCTTTGATCTCAATACCTTTTTGTTTAGCCTTATTTTGGCTCATAGATACCAAAAACTCAGCAATGGTCTCATCATCTCTGAAAACAGTTATAGGAGCAGTACTTTCATCTGAAGTTTCATCTTTTGGCTCAGCAGTACCTTCATCAAGCTTGTCGGTACTAACTTTTACTTCTTTTGGCTTAGCGGTACTAACTTCAGGCTTGTCAGTACTAACTTTTGGTTGAGCAGTACTAAGTGGATCTTCAGTACTAACTCCTTTTTCTATACTTTCCTTCTCTTCAAGCACCACAGAGCTTTTCCTCCCCTCATCTTAAGCATCCTCAGTCTCCATGTAGTCGATTGCATCATCCTCAATATCATCAAGATCATCAAAAGCTGGATCTTTATGCACTGTAGGTTCAGATTTGGCAGGTTTCCTCCCCTGTTTAGATATAAACTCCTTTTGCATCCACTTTTTCTTCAAGGATTCCTTTCCTACCAATCTTTGCTTCATGGATATACTCTTCATCCAAGCTTTGTGATGTGTGATAAGAAGTTTAGCCTTCTTCTTTAGCTGCTTGATCTGAGACTTCAAATCTTTAATTTGTGTAGCTTGAGTTATGACCTGTTTACATAAAGACACATAAAGATCATATACACTTTAGAGTGTCAGGCCATCCTCATTTCCTGATAGGGATCTATTACTGGATGACTGACCTCCATGATTCCCACCAGAACCGTCTAGAATGGAATCATGAATAGGAATAGTAGGTGAATGTCTGGGAGATAGGTTAGGCTGTGTCTCATGTTGTTCTGCACTTGGGAGAGGAGGATAGGGTGTTGGTTAGGTTTCAGATGGTCTTTCTGAAACTGCACCTTCATCCTTTGTTGGTTGAGCCAACATAGAAGGAAATAAAGGGGTCACATTCCTAGAAAAACTTTTACCCTTTTTAACCATAAAAGAGAAAACCTTAGTAGTCAAAGCATTAATAGGGAAGTGGTCTAAGGGGACATGCATATTCTTGAGTTGGTTAGTCAAAAATACTGGAATAAACCGTGGGTACATGACAAACTTCTTCTTTGCATCCAAATGCCTCATCATACCATCAAAAATTAGTTTAGAAAAATTATATTTCTGATTAGTGGCTAAGCAAATCATTGCTGTGGCAATATTAGTAGGAATTTGATCCAATAAGTACTTTTAGAACTAATGCAGTGATTCATAGTATGAAAAAGAAATCTCCACTGGGGTGAAAACAGGGCTTTGTTAAAAGTTAAAACAGTTAGGTCCCCCTCATACCGCATTGGCTTAATAGCATCAAATATAGCCTGATTATGCAAAGAATCTATCCCATCAGCATCATAAAAAAGAAGATCACTTCTTATTGATGCCTCTGAGATATTCATAGGCTTTCCAGCTACTTTGGCAGTAATATACCTAACATTGTTGATTATTTTAGATTTAGTAGACATCCAAAACTGTTCAACAAATGTAGTAGAGACTACAGGACTTACAGTGAGAGCACAGTGAATGGAGCTTCGTGTAAGAAAGTCTATAATCTCATGAAAATATGTATTCCCATCAGTCTTTTCCAAGTAAGCGACCATGTTGTGTTTGGCACAAGATTCAAGAACAGCCATATGTGTAGAATTTATGATCGTCGGTGATTAAAAGATTAGGGTTTGTTAGAAGAGAGCGATTAAGAGGGATTACGTGAGTAAATTGTGCAATTGAGATGGGTTTATATAGGTTGGACAAACCCAAAAGTAAAGAAACCGTTACAATTTACACTTTAGACCCTTAGCGGTATTTTCTCCAACGGCTTTATAGCGGTACTATCTTTGCCCAGCGGTACTAACTTTGCACTATCGGTACTAACTTTTGTCAACCAAAGAATGAGCAAGTCTGGCAACAAGAGTTCTTCAGTACCATCTATATCTCTTTCCAATGACTCTCTAAAACCCAAACAACTCCATGAAATTCATCACTATGGTCAAAATCCCTCTGCTTAAAATATTTCATACAAACTGTACAACAAATCATCTTGCCTCCCCTCAATTGTAGCTACAGATTCAATAATCCAATGCTAACCACCAAAAAGTTAAATCTTGTGACATCAAATCCTTTGGTGAGAAGGTCTGCAACATTATGATCAGTGTGAATCTTGATAACTTCTATCAGTCTTTTCTCATAGCAATCTCTTATAAAATGAAATCGAATTTCGATATGCTTGGTCCTTGAATGAGCAACAGGATTCTTGATAACACTTATAGTGCTCTCATTATCAATATGGATTTTGGTGTTCATGAAATTGAAACCATAATCCATCATCTGATTCTGTATCCATAATACTTGCCCACAACAGTTAGCAGCTGCAACATATTCTGCCTCAGTAGTAGAATTTGCCACAATAGTCTGCTTCTTGCATTGCCAAGATATCAATCTTCTACCAAGAAATTGACAGCCACCTGTTGTTGATTTTCTGTCAAGACTGGCTCCTCCATAGTCACTATCTGAGTAAGCTTCAAGTTCAAAAGGTGAATCCCTAGGATACCATAAACCTAATTTGGGTTGATGTTTGAGGTACCTAAAAATCCTTTTTACTGCATTAAAGGGTTTGTTCCCTTAGATAATTCTAAAGCAACAATAATGAAACACTGATTTGAACACTATTGATTATGCGGAAACTAATCATTAATGCTAAGAAGAACAATACTAAGAATCACAAAAGAACTTTATATTATCACTTGAATCTGCCTAGGTTACAGATTACAAAGACTATTTCAAGGAAAAATCAAATCCTTGGTACAGACAATCAATTTCAATTGAAGTTTGCATTACTGATGACAAATCCCTCTTTGGTTTTTCAGACACGACTTTTAACCTACCTATTGCTCTTGCATTTTCATTCACATCCACAAAGTTTCTTTTCCTTAAATCTTGTACGCAGTGATTCATGATCACCATGTCAAAATCCTCACCACCCAAATGAGTGTCACCACCTATTGCTTTAACAGTAATGGTGTCACCACCCTTGCTGATATTCAGAAGCAAAACATCAAACGTCCCACCACCCAAATCAACTATAAATACATTTTTCTCCTTTGTCCCAGTTCAGTCACGCGCATACATGATTGCAGCCGTTGTTGGATCGCTAATCAAGCGTATGACGTTGAGACCAGCTTGTATCCCAGCCAACATCCTTTGTCGCTTGTCTTTGCCTGACATTGAAATATGCAGGAACCGTAATCACCGAATCAGTGACTTTTGTTCCCAGAAAGGCTTCAGTAACCTCTTTCATATTCTTTGGAGTTATGCAAGATATATCTTCTGGTGAATATTTCTTTTCTTCGTATTTGTGTTTGACCACTATCATTGGTTTCTCTATAGACCCTTCTATTACTTTAAAGGGCCATGAATTAATATCCTTCTTGACTGTGCTATCACTGAATCTACTTCCCATTAAACGCTTAACACCTGAAAAAACAACATAAAAGATTATTCTCATTGAGACACAATGAACAAATATTTATCCAAGTAATCAACTTAATATTTTATGAAGATTTATGCTAATAAATATGTCACAAAAAAATTGTCGATAAAATGGACATACCAAAGATTGTTGTTAGTAGGGTTCCTGTAGATTTGATTTTTGGCGCCTTCACCTACTGACACTTCTGCAAAATCACACAAACCCAAAAGAAACCATTTAAAAAACGTTTGCATAACAGAAGAAGAAGAGTAATGCCATTATAAAACCACATATAAAAGAAGAAGATAAAATTACATTAAAGAGAGAACGGCCTGAACTGGAATTGCGAATCGAATACAAAGAAGAAATTGGAAGGATTTTGTACTTATAGACTTAAACTTTGAAACAGACATAGGAATATTTAAGGTATAAGAACTCCAATGGACATGAGCTTTAATGCTTATGTAGCTGCTTAATCTTTTGCATTCTTTGGAGACTTGAATGGCAATCAAGCCTAGCATCTTTTGGAGTTCTGTAACCGCATAAACCTTCAGGTGAATTCATGGTTGTGTTAATGAAACATTTTGTTAACACGGGGCGTATTAATGGTTTTTGTAACTCACCGGTGGATTACACACACAAAGCTGAGTTTACAAATACAAATCTTTTGTGTAGAATCATTAATACTGCCATATTAAATGTACAAAACTCAATCTTATATTATACTAGCTTAAAGACCCGTCTAACGTCGGGTTATGTTTAAAGAGTTATTTTTTAAGAAATATAGTGTGTGAATAACCAAAAAAAAATATAGACCCGCGGGTTTCGCGGGCGGCATCTATAACATGTTTTATTAACAGCAATCTATAAAAATATTGAGCCATACATGTAGGTGGATATGGCTCTAATCATTCAATGGATAAAAAACTGTATCCATAACAATAACTGTACAGTTTTGAAATTTTAAACCCATTCGAACCGTTTCCATTTAAGTGAAGATACAGAGGATTCGTCACATGTATATACCATCAAATTATTGTAGGGCTGAATTCCAAAGACATGAAGCATCAAACCATTAACGAAGCTGCGATATATCATCCTTAAATGAACTCAAACCTCAAGTCACATTCATTCATTATATTCCCGTCTTTTTTTCATGCAAGAAAGCCCCAAGCAAATAATCATTAATAAAAACTAACGAACTCGTAAAAAACATTATACAACCAACAACAAAATCCATACATGTAAACCGTGAATTCCAATTAGTTGCAGGATATAAGACGATTACAAACATATCATAATCTGGTATAGTCTAAGCTACCTGATTATACACATTTACAATGAATAATGAGATAGTACAATTATAATACTCCGTAACCATATTTGACAAACTACTTTTGCTAAAAAATTCAAAGAAATAGTGTTGAAGGTTAACCCGCCCTGTCAAAAGCTCCCATTTTTAGCTGAGCCCGTTTGATGATAAATATACCCTACGACCCCATTTCTATGATAAATTTAAGCAACTCAAAGAAAAATTGTTAAACCTGAAATATGTCATCGCCTTACAGATTACCTTCTAACATAGTAAGAGTTGAGTAGTGCTCATAGCTTCTCATGCCCTGGTCCTTGTGATAGATGGAAATACTTATATAAGAAGCTTGATTATAATGAAAATACTGACCCATTTACTTATAATGCGTCAATACAGGTTATGTTTACATCTCACATCCTAAATAAATACAGTAATACTTAAGGAATAAGATTCAAAAAATTGTTAACATTGCATTTTAAATACTCACCATTAAATAATCGGTTAGAATCTCACTTTCGTCCCTAGTGGCACTTGAACCTACAAATAAACACATGATCAGATGCGTAAGTTTACGACAAATCTAATTTCCTTAGGAAGTGGTACATAAAATGATCTAAAAGAAGATCATGTTATCTTTGGGTTAACACTTTGTTGTAGTTGGTTGGAGACTAACAAACTATGATTAGGCCAATGCAATCAAAACGATATCTCCTAAGCATGAACCTTCACTAATGCCACATAAACCACCTACTCTATTAGTACGTAATAGATAGAGATGAATTACTAATATTAACAGATATGTATGAAATATTAATGATTTTTACATATACTTTTTTTGTATCACTGCATATACTTGTTTATTTTTTGTTGTTGTGGAAGACCGGGTTGACACAGTGGTCGAGCCGGTAACCCGGTGACTCGACCGGGTCGATTAGAGACCCGGTTTTCAAAACAATGTATGATATCAGATAAGGAAAGCATAAAGTTTATTTTCAATGAATATTAACTTTCAATAGGCATATGTAAAGGAGTGAAATTCAGTTATAGGGAATGGCTATGGAATAAACAAAGTAGAAAGAGAAATGCTTAATACTGAGATAACATAGAAAGGATTAACATTTATAAGGGTATGAAAAATATACCGATCTAACGTATGGTTGTTGAAACACCCAACTGATAACACATATCTTCTGCATGAAAACTGATAGCGTGGAGCAGAAGCCACTGCATAAAGTGCATCATAGCTAAACTAACAGCAACTCTTAGCGCAAAATTAAAGTAATGACCTCATGAAATTATATCAAGCAAACCTGAAGAGGGTTATGAATCAGTAAGCCTCTGGAACCATTCCTATTACGGGCCACCTAATGATAACAAAGAAGAAAACCAATACTGAGAAAAATTGTGTGGTATGTGCGTAATTACACATTCCTTTTTACCTATAAAAACGAGCTTAAATGACCAAAAACGGACATAAAATGCCAAATATATGTGTGTTTTGCTATTTGTGTTGTGTATGTACTGGATTTCAGAAAAAGGACAAAAACGAAGCCAAAACCGAGCACGAAAATAGAAAGAGCATGAAAAGTCAAAAAATCAAAGTCAAAGTCAACCAAAAAGTCAACCAAGTCAAAGTCAAAGTCAAAGTCAACCCCAGGACACGAAAATGGAATGAGCATCGAAAAACGGACCCGAAACCCTAATTGTATCAAAGTGGGCCAACCCGTACCCATTTTAGTAGGCCGGGTCAGCCCACTACAATTAATAAAGCCTAAAACTATTTTAAGCCTTTATTAAAAAGTCCAAGCCCAAACCCCTTTTATAAAACAACCGACCCAAGTAACCTTGGCCCAAACCCCACTTAACTGTCATTAACCCATTACCCCATAACACCATTAAACCCTTTTCATCGTTAGTCCTTAAGGACTAACATTGTTAGTCCAAAAGGACTAACGATGCAACAACCTCACAAACTTAGGGACCAAAAGTATTAATTCCCTAAACAACCGGGCCCAAAGTAACTTGCCTCAAAACCCACTTAACTGTCAGTAACCTTATACCCAATAACACCATTTAAACCCCATGTTCATGTCTAGTCCTTATAGTAGGGGTGTGTCAAAAAACCGGCCTGAAACGACGATACCCGAGCCGAATTCCGCTCATTCGAAATTCCCGAAAAAAAGCACCAGAAGCGAAGAAAACACGAAACCCGAAAAAAACCGCGATAATCCGAAAAAGAAACCGACTTATAAAAGTTCGGTATTACGGTATTTAACCTTTCTAGATATCCGCGGTAATTCGATACGAACCGTGCATAATGCTATACTTATGAATTTTTTCTAATAATATTCTATATTGTACAAAGTTATTAATCCGATTATTTCATTCCTTTTTACTCTGTTTATAACGACTTCTTTTTCGCTCGTTAAAGTAAACATTTTGTAAAAATCTATGTGGTGAAAGAATTGATTAATGAGAAAACTGATTGTAATCTAATCAATTGAGTATAATTTTTGTTATTAATAAGTTATATATGAATATTTGAATGCAATTATATTGTAACGAATACTTAAAGATTTAGTATGATCTCTTTTAACATTCAACGTCATTCAATTTTCTACTGAAATACACTTTACTGTTCTAGACTTAAGTTATGTTTTATACGGTGTACAACTCTTATTACTACGTCTAAAAACGGCGTTCAACCGTGAGCCCGATATCCGCAGGGTAAACCCGCTCTACTTTCGGGTACCCGGCATGGTCGGTTACCCGCCTTGAGTTAGGTTCGGCGGACGGATTTCGTAAAATTATTACCGCGCCTACTGCCGGTGATCTGGATAGATTGTAAAATCTTCAATCTAACCGACCGAACCGCGTCCCCGTCGATCTCACTCATAGTTCCTTAAGGACTCTAACATTGTTATGTCCACAAAGGACTTACGAATGCAACAAAGTACTTCACAAATCTCACGGGACCAAAGTATTTTATTCCTTCTTATTCCTCTTACCCTTGTTTCACCCCTACCCAACAACTTCATTTTACACCCGTAGGTTCCTTCTCCCCTTTTTATACCACACTCTATACCTTCGTTATAACAAAGACATAAAAACCCATTTCGTCGCCTATGTTAACTAATTAATACATCCCTAATCCACCCCTCTGATTATGCAACCTCACAGACAAAGCCATCCCTATTTCCAACTATAACACTCCTCAACTTTCATAAGACTATCAATCCACCGTGGCAAATCCCTCGAAATTCTTTATGTGGGTCAAAAGAAGAAACAAAAATGATAGGAGTTGACGATTAAAGGGATTGGAGCGCAAGCTAAATGGTATGGCTAGTGATGCAGACCCTCTGATAAAGCCTATTCTGTCCTTACACACAACACAAAAAACACAACATATGTACAGAATCAAGACCGTAGTGTATTTCTGATATAATAGCTTAGGATTTCTTCATAATGTAAAAAGAGAGTGTAATTTTTAGGAGTAGATATAGATTTATTTTTAATATTTTTATTCTGTCATGTACTTTAAAATGTATGTTAATCCTTTGTTATAGTTTTAATGAAAAATTCAGTTTATGTTTATGCAATGTCTGTCTATTTTTTATCTTTATGCATTCAAGCTTCTTTGTTGTTCACAAGTCATTTCTTAAGCTCTGAGTAAGCTATTTATATAGAATCAGTATCATTGGCGCATATATAAGCGCTATCCTAATAGCTTTTGTGACGTTGTTTACTTTTCAATTACTCAATGATCGTAATGTTATGAGCAAGCTTATTGGATGATCAGCTTGCCATGAAGAGTAATTATTAGTGTTAGTCTAGACTGTTTCACGTGTTTATTTCTAAATAGAGTTGAGTAGGTTAAGAGAGCTTATCTTTAGGAGTACATTCATATTCTTCAGTTTTTTGAGCAAGGAATAAGTCACGAACTTGCTTTCTCTTTTAAATCTTCCTCTAAGTGCTTAATTTGCTAAAGACTGCTTAATGACTTATTGCTGACTTAATGTATAAATATATTGCTTTATTAATGTTCATCTCTCACACCCTGGTTTCCCATTTTTGTTGTTTATTGACACCACATGCATGCTTAAAGTCTAAATCTTCTTTGTTTAAGGTTTAGTCTTAATTGTCATATTTTAGCCAAAAAACTACTTATTTGGATTACTTATTATAAAGTGCTTATCTATGTTTGAAATCTGCTTATTTGGTCTTTTTAAACTTAGTAATAATCTGGTATCTTAGATTTAGCTTAAAATCAGACTTAAATAAGTTATATAATACAAATCCAAGGTTTAAAGGAGTGTTTGGGATAAGCTCATTTCATGAATAAGAGTTATGTGCAGGCTTACTTTGGTTAAGATTTTAGATTTGTTAAGCTTAAATTCAGTCTAAGTATTAGTTTTAATGAGGTCTTATTAATTTTTGTAGTGTTTTTATCAAAATTTTAAGTTTACTAGTCTTTTGTTCTTTTATATCACATCAAAAACTGCTTTTGATTGAAATTTTATAAAAAGATTACATCATAATTAATTATAAGTATGATTTTCATGCTTAAGTTGTGTTTCATTTGCATTATTAAACATCTATTTTAAGTGATTTGTGGTTTGGAAAACACCATTTAGATTTTTAGGCCAAATCAATCAAGCAATGGGTCAAAACAGTTTTCAAATTCAAAGAATGGGTCAGATTTTAGTGAAATTTATGATCATCTTTAGGTTAGTAAAGTTTAAGTTTAGTGTCTGATTTTGAGCATAAATAAGCTCACTGGCACACATGAGTTAATCTGTTTTTGGTTTTTTTAATGTTTAACTAGTTTTAAGTGAGCTTTTTAGGATGGGCTGCAGTTGGCCTTTTGACCCTTAAAACTTTAAAAGCTAAAATTCTAGTGAAGTCTCCCACTGTCTTTAAGTCTTTTCTTAGATTAATTGATTAGCTTATTATCTGTTTTTCTTAGCTTGTTGGTATTCTGTGTGTCCTAGTCTTAATCTGTTTTTCATAGTTTATTTCTTTAGCTCTTTAGGTTTTAAAAATTAGCTTAAAAAGTAGTGTTAGCCCTCTAAACTGTCTTATTTAGTAATTTGTCTTTATATCTTTTTAGTGCCTTTCTGCTTATTTTCCTAGCTTATTTTTGCTTATCATAGCTTATTTGGTGTAGCTCATTATTTACTTTTGCTTATTTGCCTTTACATTGTGCTTAATTTTTCTTAAAATAAGCCCACAGTTTAAGCCTTTAGTCCTTAGTTAAAAAAAAGCAAACTGCCAACTTTTCTTTTAGCTTTTTATTGGCTTATTTTTAAAGTTTGAGAAAAGTTTCTTTTTAAAAGTTTGTTATTTCATCTTATTTTATAAGTTCTTAAAAAAGAAAATTAAAAAAAATGTTTGTTAAAAAGGAGAGGCCACAGGGGTCGAAACTGTGACGCTCCCTTTGCACACTACGCCCAACAACACTCACACTAACCACCAGCCACCTAGTGGGCAATTGGTCATTTGGTGCACCATTTATTACTTAACCCCTTTTAGTCTTTTTATCTTATCCGGCTCATTTTGCTTATTTCCAGCTTATCCGTTAAGCAAACTGTCTAGTTTTTGTTTCCATAGATCCTTCTTCCAGTATAAGCTATTTTTGTAATTTTTTTAGATTTTTTATAAATAGTTTAGTATTTTTAATATTTATTTAGATAAAAAAGGTTTTTAATTCATAAAAATTTAAATAAAAGTCAAAAAAAATAGAATTCTTTTTTTTAAATTTTCTCTTTATCATTAGGACTTAGGAACAAATAATTTTGCATTGTAGGGGTGTTAAAAGTTGCTATTTTAGTTTTCAAGTTGCCGTTTTTACGTCTCCGTTAACGTTTTAATTTCGTTTTTTGCTTCGTTTTTTGTTTAGCTTGCCTTTTTAATTGCTTTTTCCCGTTTGAATTAGAAGAAAAACCCATTCAAAGCCATGTTATATTCAAACATCAAATATCTAAAAACGGACTCTCGGACTTTCCATTGCACGTCTGTTGGTTGAGAATCGACCGGATAGTGATCACTTGCCGAAATTATTTTATATCATACCCTGTGAGTTTGTTGACCTTTTTCCTAAAGGGTTTTGACTAGTTGGCTTGCGACAAGATTTTATATTTGATATTTTTTAGACTATTTGATAATAATTACCACTAAAAAGGTGGGTTATCAATGTAGCCCTGAGATTGAGTGATATAAAGACTCAATGAAATGTAAAATAGATTCACAAAAAGCTAAAATTTATGAAAGGTGTACAGAGAATGATGAGTACTATATAAATACCTTTAAGTTATTGGTTTTCAGGAAGAATTGCAAAGAGGGCCTTGACTACAGATCGGTACATTAGCAACTCCAGAACAGATGACAAAATAATCTCGTTCGTGCAAAAGAAACTCAACCCCATTGGTTAGAATTTAATTAATCATTAGTTAAGCATTTAAGCAAAACAGTAAAAAAGAATGATGAGAACCAGAAATTGAACCTCCCGTGGTGGAGATTACTTTATTAGCTTTAATTTTGAAAACGATTAACGTCGTTCTGCTTAATGAAATTATTCCAACATCACTTTTTTAACCCATACCCAACTCACCACTACATCTCATCAACCAATTCACTGATTCTCCATCCTAATATGCTTTTTCATAGAACCATCAGTATTTCACCATCCTCGTCAGAACTTTTATCTTTGAAGCCGGCTCGGGAAAGTGATGGAGGTCTTGTTATGCGATGCGAGTTCTTTGTTTAAAGGCCACCATCATGTGTGGCGGCTACACTGTTGGTTGTTCGGATATAAAACTCCTTCCGGTTTTATCTAATTATATTTATAAGCATTTTCAAGGTAACACCACATGTTGCTGAGCTTCACCACACATTCTTTCAAGAGCTCTCTTAGAACTGGTCCAATCTAAAAAAGCATACAATCCAGTTGAGTTAGATTCAATCTCTACATAGCAGAAGAAAACATATTCCTAAAGCATATGCAATAAATCTGTTTTTTAACAGGGGATATTTCATAAATGAAGCCAACTCAAATATATTGTAACAACCATGGTTTTTTTGGAATTCAGTATCTTTTCAGTTACTTTAGTAGTCAATTGATCCTATATACTATCATTCTAGTATACCAGTGATTAAGATGGGCTATAGTCTACTAATTATTAGAGTTTGTATTGCATTATAATACACACTTTTGCTGTATAACATCTTGATTATTCTACTTCCAAAATTTGTGCTAAAAAAGCTTTTGGTTTTAATGTACTTTTTAGGGTGGTTTAAGAAGTGGGGTGCATAGTTCTCGTTTGGAGGTATAAACATTCTCTAAATAATTCTTGTCCCTGCCGAACACACTAAAAAAGAAATTAAAAAAAAAATAAAAGCCATTTTTTGGTTAGTTAGAAACAATTAAGCTATATAAGCAAATGTTTATTATATTAAAAAATTTTCTAAAGTACAATCCCAAACACCCCATATATCCTATTGAACTTCAAATTATAAAGGTTTTGCTATATAACATGTAAGTGAAGAGCACTCATGCATAAAAGCAACTAATACACACTTTTTCCTATAAATCTACTCCACACACGGGCAAGATTTTAATGATGTCAAATCGGGTTGGTTAGGATTTACAATGGTTTGAACGAGGATGCAAGTGAAAAATGGAAAGTTGCTAGTAATCAAATAATAATGGTACTGCTTGTAATATAAGTGAATAAAATATCTTTCACATATACTAAAAACCATATGACTTATATTTCCTTACGATTAAAATTGAATATAGGAAGATTGAGTGGGCAAATTGATGCGGCACTTTTATCTCTTATCATGGGTCATGTGATAAAATGGTATGAAAAAAACAATCACGCACCTGGTCTTCGTAGAGCGCAGTGGATGTTATGTACGACTTGGCTGTCGAACACAAACAATTTCTTCAATTTCAGAAGAAGATGTTGTTTCATACGTAAAATTTATTTTACTAATTTGGTCAACAAAAAAAGGTGAACCATATTAAGCATATTGTAAATACAGTTCTTTGAAGTTCAAAAAATACATGCGTAAATAAGAACAAAACCACACGCCAACAAATATATTGTAACACCATGGTTTTTATGAATTCAGTATCTTAACACGTACTTTAGTAGTCAAGATTTTAATGATGTCAAATCCGCTTGAAGAGCTCATATCTTGCCTTTTTATCATTCTTTCCTCGTCATCAAACACATGAACATGTGGAATGAAAGACTTTGAGATAATTGAAGGTAATCACCTTGAATTTGATAAATTGTTGAGAGAATCTTCATTCGCCATAACTTGCAACCAAAACACAGAGGATAATGAAAACTAAAAAGAAATACCTGAAACATGAACGAAATTGCATCAACCATGACTAAAACTGTAAAAGCTTATGCAAATCGAATGGTATAATATCACAATTAGAAAGTACATGTGAAGAAGAAGATGACATATCATGAATGAAACTGGAATCATCAAGATAAAAAAAGAACATTCAAAACTATTATTTTTTGAGGCTTTAACTCAATCAGATATAAAAACGAACTATCACAATTACCTGATTGATTGTTAAAGAACATAAATTCAATTTGATCGACTCATCAGGTGCTGCACTTTTGGCCCACAAAAAGTAATGACATAAACCTAATTAAATCATCAAAAAACTAAGCAATCTAATGATTCAATTCAATTCTAAAAAATGATAACTCTTAAATACCTACCTTCAACTTGAATTGCGTATGCATCTGCCAAACAACAACAACAAAACGCATATCTCAAATAAAAAAATCAAGAGATCAAGAGATACATACCTTTGAATTTGAATGCTGCAATAACATATGAATTTCAATTTGAAGAATGAATTAGGGAGAGGATGGGTATACTAATTTTATTTGAATGTGGAGTCGCAGATTTCGTTTTTCATTGTTGATGTGATACTATTAATGGAATCATTCCACGATTTGAGAGGACAGGGATTTGATTTTTGAACCGCTACATGATTTGAGAGGAATCGTTTTGATTTCTGAATCGTGATTTGTGGTATTAATGGTATTAATCTTGTGTGATTAATATTATCGTAACTGTTGCTAAAAATAGGGTTAATTACAATAATGGTGGTGGACTTTTTTCTACAGGATGGAACGATGAAAAAGTGTTGTAGAAGTTTTGTTTATTTGGCTGTTGTAGCTTGTACTTTCCAAATATGAGATCTAATGAGAGCGCGACACATAAGATTCATTAAATGCAACGTGCTTAAAAGGCTTGTAAAAAAACTTGTTTTATTATATAAAAAAATAGATAAGACTAGCACAGTACACACTAGTTTTTTTATTGATAAGCAAACACATAGGTTTTTTTGTATTAGTGTTAACTGCGTCGCAGTAGAGCACTTGTCAGACTCCTTTTAATATGAAACAAGAAGTTCATATATTACTTGTCTCAAAAGAATTACGTAAGGTTGTCATATGGTAACATATTGAAGACTCCAAACTTTCCACAGTCTACGAGTACACACTAAAACAATATTGCGGATCATCTGATATGTGCATGCAATCTTGGAGTAGGTTGTAACACCCCTATTTTTACATATAGCAGCGGAAATTAATCTGGGGGATTA